>JAVKPL010003440.1:0-19793 GCA_032173675.1 Gastrolobium villosum
ATCTTAACTGAGTTGACCAATTATCCGAGTTTAATAAGATTGCGAGAAATGATCCCAAACCTTTGAGAAGCCAACTCTTTGGGGAAATCTCTACATATACGAATATTACCAGCAACTTTGGTATGATACGTCGAGTAAATAGAAAATCCTGATTTAATTCAACCAAAACCACACATGAATGATGCAACAACTTCATTTTTGGAACAGCAGGCACAAGGAATGTATTGGCTTTCTGTTTGTATCCTTTAGGCCAATTTAAAAGCAAATCTTCAAAGATTACCATAATCTTTGGCTGATGAAGTTTTAGAAATGGTTCTCAGCATTGCCAAGGAGTACATGATTGGAAAGCAGAATCAAGGACAGTGTGGATAACAAGAAAAAACAAACAGTATCACATTAATAGCAAGGATAAAAGCAATTGAACAGAGCACCCATTTTTCACAGTGCCTAAAACGCAGTATATAGGGAGGCTTTTTCAGTATCACAACTGGTTATTTACATGTTAAAAAAATGAAAATAAAATCAAGACACTTCCTTCGTCTCAAACAATTACAAACACACATTTCTATGCCTTCCCAAAGAGCTAGGATTATCACAAAAAGGTAAACTATGTTTTTATACCAAAAGTTCCAACCAATTCAACTCCCATTTGTATGGTGGAAAAATCTTTACCAAGGAGTATTTCCTTTTCCACTTCCACGGTATTTATGTTTGATGCCATAAGAATATCATAAAGACAAACCACAAACCTCATTGGCGCATTTCCTTTGAAGTAACATAGCTTCTGCTTTCAGTGATATTCGAATTGGCAAGGACCTCTTGAGCAATTTCCCAGCTTCCACTCCTTTCCCAACTTGAGTGCCTAGCATCGGATCGAATTGTGGTAGCTCTATGATCTGAGGACATAATTGAGTCGGGTTCAGATGTATTATGGGGTTGTCCATTGCTCCCTCTGCTCCGAATGTCCTCATCAAGTTCTTCGATATTCCTACGCTGTGATATCTTCAATAAGTCTTCACCAATATCTAGATCATCTTCAACCTTAGGACGGCGATCCCCACCCGACTCATCTGGTTCACGTTCTCGAGCAATGACTGGAGCCATCGGCCTCTGCACCTCTTCTTGAAATAAGGCCCTGAAATTGTTCCTTGAGGGCTTTACTTTTGTGCAAAACACTTCCAGAAAATTATTTAAACAACCACGATTAAAAACATTGATCCTGCCGTCAGCTCTGTACCGGAAGTTCTCATAGGTAGTCTGCAAAACAAGGGGCACTACCCGCGGTGATGAACATATTCATGTAACACGAGAACTCTGAGAATCAATTTCCAGAGAACAAAGTATTATGGTTATAAGCTAGATGAATATAGACATGGCACAGTTTCTATCCTACAATACACAAGACACCACTCAGCAGATGTATTAAATATATCTTCCATACCATGAAAAACAATTAGGAGGATGACTTTCTTTCCACATCTGGAAACAAGTAAATCAAGCTTACATTGAGAAGAAGAAAATAGAGAAGAAAGAACCTAATAAGGGCCGATTTAAATTTCCCTTTATAAGAATACCCACTTCGTGAAGAAGAAAATATAATGTGAGATTTAATTTTTTATCAAAAAAAATTTCATCCCAACCACACACATAGCATTAATGTATGCAGACAGAACCAGTGAATATTTAAATTTCCCTTTACAAGAATAAGGGAAATTAAAAGACAACAAGAAAATATAATGTAAGATTTTTTTTTTATAAATGTCCATCTCACCAAACATGCATTTGTCCTTGTTAACACCAGAACAGTCATATTCCATCATACTATCATAAAAGTAATTTTCGGTTACATTCAAAGACAACAAAACAATCACTAGGTGTTTTTTTCCTTTTTAAAAGATCTGCAGCCATAAAGCATGATTTTTTAAATAAAGCACTGTGGAACTGGCATATGGATCATACTATCATATTTGCTTAGTTACAATTCATTGAAGTACAAGAACCAATAATATATACAACATCAACATCAACATCAACATCACCTTTATCCCAAATTAATTGGAGTCGGCAATGAAATATATATTAAATAAAGCACTGTGGAATTAGTTCCATGGAGATCACTCCTGATTTTCTTTATTTTCTTAGTTACAATCTAGACATCACTGAAGGTACAGCCGGCCCTTCCAATGAAATATATATAAGATATTAAAATTTAAAACCAGAAATGTAAAAAGAAATTGACTGACCTGGTTTGTGCCTATAAGGTACAAATGAAAACCAGTCAGTCCACCAACAAACCACAGAGATATGAAACAATAAGCCATTAGTATCACAGATGCAGGGGATTCTTTCATTGCCTTCCAAACTGTGCCGTGATAATCATCCATCAGAACCTTGATGTAAAAAGCGGACAGGGAAAACACATAGATGCACAGAAGAGTTGCTGAAGAAACGAACATAAAGAAGTAACGGTAGTTCCTCTGCACATTAGAAAAACCCAAAAATAAATAAATAAGAACAAAGCAAACGAGTAACAACCCAAGAACATCAATGAAGAAGAAAACATGTATCATAAAATCAATTATGCCATGGATGCCAACTATCATACCAGACCAATGCATTGGCCCACCCAAGGACAATGGTGATCAAATCGCTCAACACAGTTGTTGCAAATGGAGCAATGTGAGCAACGAGGAGGACGATACAGCATACAAGTTTCACAATATTTCACCCTTATAGTAACACCATTGACTATTACATCTTTCGTTCGAGGGAACTGAAGGCTTGGTGTTTGCCGTCCGGCTCCCCCAACATCAACAGAAACTGAAGAGTCATAACGAAACTCTTCCTCTGGTGGATGTGAATTCCTTGGAATGATGCCCGGATCACGTGCGGAAGTAAGACAGAGAAGCACCAGGACCTAGAGATATAGACTGAGGGATTACATTGTGTCATACTATCGGAGATCAGTAAGAAAGATTAAAGAAAATCACTATCTTAATAGGGAAATCACTACATTATGTTAGTAAATTTGCAAATTATTATTATTATTATTATTTTTAAAAAAAAAGCTAATAGATGCATCATGAATTGCTTTGCTATGTCAGTGACTGAGTTAAACAAGCCACACTTCCAAAATGGGTGGGAAGGATATATTGTAGATTCTGAACAGTAGAAAGCATGTTCTATATGACATTTAAATTTGGATTATGGAGCTTTCAAACAGAACAAGTCCCAACTATGCATATAAAAGGATAAAAACATCCAATAATAAAAGAACAAACTTAACAGAACTTACATGAATAGTAAAGAGAATTGCCACTGCTAAAATAGCATAGCCTGAATTATATGAAGAGAATTCATGCCGAAGATGCCTCGCTACAAATACACAAAAGATGATAACTGGAACAATAATCAGCAACAAGGTGACAAGCAGTGACCTAGCATCAGGCCCAAATATCAACCTCCCTCCAAATAAGAATTTCTGCAGAAGATTGGGAGAAAAATACGAAGTAAAATAAGAGTTCAATTGGCAGAAAATAGTTCATGACAAACTAAAACACCTCTGAAGTTAGCCAAAAACAGAATGCTACATCATTCCAAGAGGACTGTATAAGAGATTAGAAACAAAGCTAAATAATTTCCATTAAAACATCCTCCCTCCCTCCCTCTATCTATCTATCTATCTAACTAACTAACTATCTATCCCAAAGAGAGGTCATGTACAAAATCCTATCCTATTACAATTTTGAAGGGAGAGAGACACTTGAAAATACAGGCATTTCTCTACAACTAAATAGTAAATACACCTAAGAACTGAATACACAGACAACAACATAAAATTTCACAGTCCTTGTTCCTTCAGAAATCTTTAAAGCATATAAAGAGAAAAAAATCCAATGTGTGATAGCAGTGGCGGACCCACTCATGTGCCAATGACTGCAAGTGCGGACATAAATTTTTGAATTTTTTTTTTATGGATGCTCTACTCTATCCAACACCACCTAACCAACACACTGGTTCATTTGTAAAGCTTTTAAAATTAAAGAAATGACACATTCCTCTACCGAGATTTCTTTTAAAACTTCGTACCTCACGAGTTATTACAAATATTACTTTGTCCTTTTTTGGATGAGAAACATAACAATTTTATATTATACAAAGTGGCCACCATTGGCGGGGGGGGGGGGGGGGGGGGGGGGGGGGGTGGTGGTTCATACAAGCGAAGGAAATTCTTGAAATGAATCAATATGAGCAAATAGTTGAAAGAATTGCTCGTGGTGATACCAACCGGAAAAGGTTTAAATCAATTGACAACCTTAAAGAGACCTGGAGACACTCATTGGGATTCCCATTTTGGTACAGTTACAAGTATTTTTTAATGCATTTAAAACTTTCTATAAAAAATAAAAATTCGGGGACGATGCCCCCGAACCCCCACCACTGACTGTGCAGACATAAACAAAATTTCTTGGGTCTGCCACTTTGTGATAGGACATACTAATGTTGACTAGGAACCCCAAAAAAAAATAGCAAACGTATCACAGAAGTGGCCTATCTATAATATCAATATCAGCTTATTTTAGCATGTTTATACCTATATGTCCCTATTTCCATACAAACTCCAACGGCTCAACTATAACTTGAGGTATGTGTTCATAATCGTATCATGCATTATCATTCAGATTTCAGAGGTTATTATCTCTTTGGGTTCTCATCCTATTCTATACCTATGATTCTATGAAGTAAAAGAAACACGAGATACCAAACACATCATGAAAATAATAATCATCCATTGTTTGTCACTTGTCAGACCACCTCTTATTGGCTGCAGATTGAAATAATTGACAAGTTGTATTCAATTATTTAGAATCAATCATCCAACCAATAACACCAGCAAACATTACCAGCCACCATCCATCTCCAATAAAAATCACTTTAACCAGCAGCTATTGCAGATTACTACCTCACGATTATCATTTTACACAAAGACCGAAATTAGTTTATGTGACAGTAGGGGTGGGGGATATCAGTTTCAGGCTTTCAGCATAGCTTGAGCAGTTACTGTGAACATAGATTACTCATGCTCAATCCCATTGATCACCCTTATGCTTAATTTTTATCATCCTTTCAGAGTTTATTCTACCACAAGCCACTTGACATCATACAGAACATAGCAATAGCATGGACCCATCCATGCAGCTCAAGTGCTCCAAGTCCATCCCATGTTAAGCTAATATAATCCAACCCATAACCAAACCTACATCATATCTTGCTCATTTAATAATCAGAAAGGAGTCATTTTACCAAGACAGTACGAAAATCCTCCATGATAACTCTATTTAAAGCACAGAATCACCCCAAAATATCTTACATGAAAGTCATCATTCTTTAACAAACATCGAGAAAATAACTTTTTTTAAAAGAAGGGAGCAACTCGATGATTGTAATCCTAACTATCGGACAAGATTTACTGTTTAAAATGACCAAAGAAACAAATTCAAAATTGATCAAAAGTTCAAACTACCTATACTGTTCAGTTCTACCTTTCTTTTCACCCAAAACTAAAAACACGCCTTGAGCCAAAGATTTAGCCAAACTACAGGCAAATGATATCAAATTCTACATCTTCATAACTTACTTTCCCAAAAGATAAAGCAACTCTATTGAATCTAACGCTTCGAATTAGATAAGAAGACACAAGATTAAAAGTATTGCTTCACATACCTTTCCCCTATAATAAAGATAAAACTACATAGCTGAGTAGAAAACTAACTGTAATCAGGCACAATTAGAACACAGACCCAACAGCCACAACCAAGTTGTAGATTTTCCAACAAAATCGCATAACCTCACCCCACTACCAGCTCAACATTCAACACAAACCCAGCTTGAAGTTTTTAAAAATCACTCTCTAAATTAATTTTTTTCCCTAATTCACTTCCATATTCCAAATCACAAACCCACGAATCTAGAGCATACCCAGATGGCATATCAAGCAAAAAATGATAAATTTGCAACGAAGAAGGGGGAAAAAATTGAACTTTACATTACTTCCTTTCCAAACTTGGTACACGCGCTTTGCTGCCATGAAGACTCTGCTTGACACTAGGAAGGGAAAGAGGGTAAGACCCAGAACTGCCAAGTGTTCATCTCACTCTCATTCACATTCCGGTGAATCAGAGTGTTTGGATTGAGGGTCAAAATTTGTGGGCCTCGTCTAGAATGAGATGAAAAAGCTTCACAGAAAAGAAAAAGAAGAAAGAGAGAGAAAAAAGGGTTGTGATCCCAGAGAGACAGAGAGATGGCGGTTTTTGAGTTTGGAATTTTGGAAGTATAGTTTTGCACCGAGGAATATTTTGGGGAAAATGAAAACAAAAATCTTGTGTGGGAATATGTAGCCAAAAAAAAATTAAAAAAATTGTTGAAAATTTTGAAGAAGAAGAAGAAGAAGGAGAAGAACAATTTGCCCTTGTTTTATTTCATCTTCTTACGTCACTCTCTGTCTGTGTGACAGTGAAATTTGTTCTGATATTCACTTACCTATTTTACAGCATGACCACGTCATCATCATAGTGGGGTCCATTACTCAGTGGCATCAATCAACGATCCTGATGGAGATACTCCATTCTCTGTCACCATATGAGGTTAGGTTGCGCAGACCAATAGAAAACAATGTTTTATTGAAGGTTAAATAATTTCAATACCAATTTTATTTTTCACAAGCTCACTTTCAGTCATTAAAATCAAAATATTATATAATTAATGTGTATAAGATTTTGTAAGCAGTTTAGAATATTAAAATTATTTGTTAAGAGAAAATCTGTTTTGTGACATTATTTAAGGTTACAAAACTGAAATTAAGGGTGTGTTTGAGTGTGTTCTGGTTTTTTTGTTCTTAAAACTGTTTTGTAAAATAGTTATGGAAATAGTTATTTTCTATATTTTTTTCTTTTTAAAAATTAAAAATCAAAACAGAAAACAAAAATAACTCAGACATGTTCTCTAAATTTGATTCTAAAAATAAAAAAAATAGTTATAATTTTCAAAACATTTTTTACAAAACAAATCTTAACAAACGAGTTTTTTAATTTTTTTTTCCTGAAAACTAAAAAACAATTTTTAAAAATCACAATCAATCAGAGTCTATATTTGAAGGAAAAAAAGTTGCTTTTTTTGGTATGGAAAATAGTGTTAATGATGTAGAAATAAGTTCTAGAAAAATAAATTTGTGAAAGTTAATCTGATTACACATTTTAATGCTACTTTATTTTGTAAAAGCAAATCTAAATACACATTTTAATGGTACTTTACTATTATGCCATTTTCTCTTTAAACCAAATCTTACACTTTTTCTAAAAAGAAAAAGAAAAAGAAAACAAATAACAGTTTCAAATGGCAATGCATGAATCCAAAAAAGCATAGGAAACAAATGGACAAAAGAGAGGTTCCAACCTGGCTTTGCTGGTCTTAGCTTGACCATGCCAGACTCGGATGCTTTAACGTCCCACCTTACACACAATTGATGCTTTATACCAAATAATAATAATGACCAATATTCCATGCCCAAGTTGTTCTTCAAAGCATATTTTACCAAAACCTAGGTATTCTCCTTGCAAAGTCAGCTTTTTAAGTATAACAGATCCTTGACATGTTTTCGACAACTAGGATAAAGAGGCACACTCTTTCTTTTAATTTAACAGTCATTGTTTGCATCAAACTAAGGAAGTGGAGACGACACAGAATGCAAAAGAAAGTAAAAAGAAAAAGTTATTAGTTATTTTTCTTTTCTATTATGACTATACAGTTATATAATAGTGTCTAATTGAGTCTTTTTTCCAGAACTACTTACAAATTGAGTAAGTTTTGGAGTTTTCCTCATATCATTTATTGGGAATATGAGTCTCTTGTTGGAGATCCTCTTTTGTGCAGCAGGAGTAAGAATAAATTTTTAGTATGTGAGATAAACTGAAATAGTATATTTGCCCATTAATTTCATGATATGTGGACCAAAAGATATTACATTATCTAAAAAAAAAAAAGTAAATGATGTGAAATATTATGTCTACGAGTCATAAAATGATTAGACAAATGCACTTAATCTTCATTTCATCTAGGAGGCATCTGGAACAGAAGAATTTTTTTTTTTATCTGAGAAAAAATTATTACTGGAATATAGGGGGATATATTTTACTGAAATGTTAATAAAAAACTGTTTGGTAGACTTAAATTTTCCCGAGAAAATTAAATTAATTTTACTGAGTTTGTATTTGGTTGGTTATGAAATAGTAGTGGGAATGTGAGGTTATTTTACTAAAATAACCTCACTTTTATCTTTTCATTCAAAACATAGGGTCATTTTGGATTTTTGGTCTTCCTCTTTCCACCTCAGTTTTCTCTTCCCCGGGAAGCTAATAATTCCTTATTTTATTTGGAACTCTGATTTCGCTTTCTGTGCCACAATTAAGAAAGAAACCATTTTCCTGGAATGAATCCTAACCCAGGAAATTTTCAAGAAGTCGGGTACCAAACGTGTTGACCATATTTGTCAGTCTCAACTTTCCCATAGTTTACCAAACGAGCTGCTAATGTATTACAGATTCATTCCGGAGCATGGGCTCCTTCGGTTGGGAATGGGACACTTGGACAAATAAATTTATTTTCTCTCTCCTTTGTGTTGGGCTTCCTCCTTCAATGTTAAGCCCAAACCCATTTGAGAGGTTTTCCTAAAATACCCCTAACCCTGATTCCACCTCTTATAAATACCCATTGTTAGGGTGGAGGCTAGGTAATATGAGAAGATTGAGTTGAGAAAAATTTGAGAGAAAATATTTGATTGTTTGAGTAAAAGCTTTATGCTTTGCATTTGAGAGATCTCTAGGGAGAGTTTGAGAGAAATATCTCTAGGGTAGTTTGATTATCACCATTGTAAGAGAGGTTGAGTTAACCACCACATTGGTGCATTTGATTCTTGTAACCATTATTCTCATAGTGGATTTTTGATCTGGACTAGGTCCCGTGGTTTTTACTTCTTCATTGGAGAAGGTTTTCCACGTTAAAATTTGGTTGTGTTCTTCTCCTTCTCCTATCTGTTTTTGATTTTTCCGTTGCGCTGCCGACCTGGTGATATACAGGCCGTGGTACTGCCGAGATCCGAGCTCCGAGATCTGGTTGATTGACTTCCGCACAAAAGGCTTCCTAGCCGAGTTTGAGGGAATCGAGTTCCCAACAGTGGTATCAGAGCCCGAGTTCTACGGGTTCTGAGGGAGACGAGATGGAGACCAGTGGCATAACCCATGATGGAGATATGTTCAAGCTGACCGCAGACAATTTCACCTATTGGAAACCGATGATGGAAGATCATCTCTATTGCAAAGATTTGCATGAGCCCATTATTCTTGATGAGAGACCGGCAGACAAAACCGATAAGGAGTGGGAGATTCTGAGTCGTAAGGCGGTAGCTACGATCAGAAAATATATTGACAAGAGCCTCTTTGAGCACGTGTCTGAGTTCACGAATGCGTATGAGTTGTGGACGAAGTTGAGTCCTTGATTCAGAAGAAGACTCCCAAGAATAAAGCACACCTGGTTCGCCGACTTGTGAAGTTAGAATACAAGGACGACATGAGCATGATAGAACACCTCAACACCTTCAAAGGTATTGTGAATCAGCTGTCAAAAGCTGATATGAAAATTGATGAAGAATTGCAGGCATTGCTGCTGTTTAGCTCGCTGCCAGAAAGCTGGGATACTCTGGTGGTGACTTTGAATAATTCGACTCAAGATGGAAAGTTGAAGATGAATGTCGTCACAGACAGCCTCCTGGGCGAAGAATCCAGGAGAAAAGAACGAGGTAGTTCGAGCACGTCTGAGGCCAACGTTGCTGAGAACAAACGAAAATCCGACTCCCGGGGTAGAAGCAAAAGTCGGGGTCGAGATCGTGATAGAAGAGGAAAGTCCAGAGGTCGGTCAAAGCCGAAATATGATTTGAAGTGTTTTTACTGTGAAAAGACAGGTCATAAGAAGCCGGACTGCTGGACCCTGCAGAATGATGAGAAGAACGGCTCTGTAAAGCCGTATCAGATTATTCCCAAGAAGAGGGAAGACAAGAGCGCCACTGCGGTGGTTGCCACTCCTGATGCCGAGATATTCCTCTTAGGTGAGGATAATTATTTGAATGTTGCATATGATGATTGCATCTGGATTGTTGACTCCGGTGCCTCGTTCCACGTTACTCCACACAAAAGTTTTTTCTCCTCTTACCGAGGTGGTGATTTTGGAGTCGTGAAGATAGGAAATCAGGTGACCAGCAAAATTGTTGGTGTTGGTGATGTAACTCTGACCACAGATGTCGGATGTCGACTTGTTTTGAAAGATGTAAGGCATGTTCCTGATATGCGATTGAATCTAATCTCGGTAGGCAAACTTGATGATGCCGGGTTAGTGAACTACTTCGGTAGTGTTAGATGGAAGCTAGCCAAGGGAAACTTGGTCATGGCCTGAGGAAATTTGGTCATAGGAAACTTGGTCATAGAAAACTGTTGAAATTTATTCTTTTACAATAAAACTGAAATTTATTCTTTTATTCTCGTTTAGGGTTTAGGGAAAACTGAAAACTGATTGGTACAATAAATTTCTCTTTTGTGCAGCAGGAGTAAGAATAAATTTTTAGTATGTGAGATAAACTGAAATAGTATATTTGCCAATTAATTTCATGATATGTGGACTAAAAGATATTACATTATCTAAAAAAAAGTAAATAATGTGAAATATTTTGTCTACGAGTCATAAAATGATTAGACAAATGCACTGAATCTTCATTTCATCTAGGAGGCATCTGGTACAGGAGAAATTTTTTTTTATCTGAGAAAAAATTATTATTGGAATATAGGGGGATATACTTTACTGAAATGTTAATAAAAGGCTGTTTGGTAGACTCAAATTTTCCCGAGAAAATTAAATTAATTTTACTGAGTTTGTATTTGGTTGGTTATGAAATAGTAGTGGGAATGTGAGGTTATTTTAGTAAAATAACCTCACTTTTATCTTTTCATTCAAAACATATGGTCATTTTGGATTTTTGGTCTTCCTCTTTCCACCTCAGTTTTCTCTTCCCCGGGAAGCCAATAATTCCTTATTTTATTTGGAACTCTGATTTCGCTTTTTGTGCCACAATTAAGAAAGAAACCATTTTCCTGGAATGAATCCTAACCCAGGAAATTTTCAAAAAGTCGGGTACCAAACGTGTTGACCATATTTGTCAGTCTCAACTTTCCCATAGTTTACCAAACGAGCTGCTAATGTATTACAGATTCATTCCGGAGCATCGGCTCCTTCCGTTGGGAATGGGACACTTGGACAAATAAATTTATTTTCTCTATCCTTTGGACTCACATAGATGAGCTGATATCACATTAAATATTTTTCTGGGATATTTTTTTTCTCTAGATGACCCATTATTAGTGGTGTTCGCATTCTGGATTGGATCGGTTTTGAAGCAAAAAACCATCTGATCCAATTCCTTCGGTTTGGTCATTACATCATCCGATCGGTTTGAATTTTTTTTCAAATCTGATCCAATTTTTTTCGGTTTGAATTGGATCGGTTTTCGGTTTTTTGAAAAGCCAAAAAAACAAAACTTAAAAGAATTATTTTCAGAAAAAATGATGATGTTTCAAAACATTTCAAACGTTGATCAGAATTGGTTCACATGTCATGTACATCAGTTAAAGGCTCAAAGAGACCAAAGTTCGTCCCAAAATTAATCATCTGACATCATTATAAGATCTACACGTTGATCAGAATAGTGAATATACCAATGACATTCAGTAGTATCTTTCTTCATCCCCTATTTCTAGCAAAGAAGCCATCAAGTATATACATTATCTTTTCATGACAGTACAACATACAAAAGAAATGCAGTGCTTACAGCAGAATCAACCAATTTTTGTAAGAAACAGCTTAATACATACAAATGGTAGCAGACAAGCATAAACAAACACTTAAAACTTGACAAAACAATAACCAAAGTGATCAAAATGAAAATAAATGTTATAGAATAACAAAAAAAAAATGGCACACACTAAAGAGTTGTAGATTGTGAGTATGTTATGGAAAAAGAAACAACAATCCAACACTAATCAGAGATACTGAAACCCATATCCTGCATCACAAAACAAATCAACAATAAAACAATTAGATAGTAGATACTTCACATTAAGTTATCTTTCATTAATTGAAGTTCATGTACAAAACAATTAAGTTATCTTTCAACAATAATTAAAATTAAAAAATAACAACTTACTCCATCAATTTTTTATCAGAATCCTCATCAAAATCATCATCAACTTCTGTGTTTGGGTAAATATCTAAAATTAAAATAAAATATTGTTAGTAACTTAACAATTAAAAAATAAAAAGATGATTTAAAATTAAAAAGTTATACAACTAGAATAAAATAAATTACATATCTCCATCTTTACAAATTCTTCTATAAGCTCTTCTACATCATTGGAAAAAGGAGTGGATCAGAACCAATTCTGTGCACAAATTAATGCTTCAACTATCTTTGGAGTAAGAGTACTCCTGTAGTTGTTAAGAACTCTACCCCCAGTGCTGAATGTAGATTCTGAAGCAACTGTAGATACTGGCATAGCCAATACATCTTTAGCTATTAGACCAAGAGTAAGATATTTGCTAGAGTTCACCTTCCACCAACTCAAGATATCAAATTTTTGAGTTCCTTTCTCTAGTGGCTCCATGAGATAGAGATCCACCTCATTTTTATTCAAGCTCTCACTCACAATTATGTCCTTCTCAAATTCACTAGCAAATGAAGAGTCGTCAAATGCTGCCAATGAAGTGTCTTGTAGCTCATGAAGATCTCTGGTGGATGATTGAGAAATATTTTTTCCATGAAAATCTTTATAGCTGTGAAACATCTTGTTTAAAGTTTCCTTAACTCTAACACTTAAAAATCCCGCATCATCCCTTTCATAAAGCTTCTCAACACTCCATTCCACAAATCGTAATAATCATTAGCAGTTCCTGGAAAGATGTTATTTTTATACTTTCAGATTGATACAAATATTCAATTAGAATTAGCTCATTGTAAAAGGCGATTATTTGAAATCAACGAAAAATGAAGGAAAATACTATTGCTTCATCACACGAATAACGGGAAGAAATTTAGAAATCTGCTTTGTTATACCTTTATCATGCCCTTGATGCATATAAAATCAAGTGTTACAGTACCTTTGTTATATGTTTAACGGAAGAGACAAATGTTGATTTTTGAGAAGAAAGAGATATGCTACTGGTGCTAGAGTGTGAGTGACTGAGAAGAGTGAGAGACTGAGAGGATGGCAAGACTCAGATGCCACTGGTGAGTTTGGATGAATTAGGTTTAGAACTTTGGTTGGATTTAAAACTAATGGGCTATATACCAAAAAAAAAAAACTAATGGGCTAACGCACGGGTGGATTTAAAACTTTGGGCCGGCTATTATTTGGGATAGGTATAATTTGGTAAAAAAAAAGTTTGGTTCGGTTTGGATTGGATCGATTTTCAACATCAAAACCGAAAACCGATCCAATCCAGTAAATTTTTTCGGTTTTTGCGGTTTGAATCGGTTTATAAACACGCCTGCCCAGTATATCTTGGGACCCATCAGGAGAAAAACAAAATGGAAACATGAATTTTGAGAAGAAAAGATTTATCTTTTAAAGATATAACCTTATGTTTTTTTAATTTTTATCACTATATAATACATAGATATAATATGAAATGTTTTTTTTTTTCTAAAACAAGAAAATAATATTTCATATTATAATTACAACACCACATAACTATGTCCTTTGAGACACTTAAACCCATTATTTATTGATACAGACGTTTTCTTTCTCTTTATTGGTTGAAACTTATTGAGGCAATATCTATCTAATCATCTACATGGCAATACAAAATATGTTAACTTTATGCAATAATTACTCATAATTAGCCACCTCCAATAGCAATTATAAAATTATTTTTATGAACGATTGGGATAATGTTTTAAAAGTTATTAAATATCGAACTCGTAAGTACTTTAGCCTATAGGTCATAATTTAATTAGTTCAATTAACTAAATTAGTGATTTGATTGGAATTAAAATAGAACATATCATATAAAAAATTAAACTATAAGCATAACTTATTTATGACTTAATCAATAAATCAACTAATTTGATTCAGTTTTATAACATTAATTTGAATTTGAAGTGGCTCAAAAGATGGATTTTGGTACACTAAACACCTATAAAGCACGGATACGTGACTTCTGAAAAATTTTGCGTGTCGGACACGCGTCCGACACGCGATCAACGCTCGGATACGTTTTTCTGACACGTAATTAATTTTTTCGGACACTCAGTCAATGCTCGGACACGTTTTTTTTTTAATTTTAATTTTATTTTGTTAACTAAATATAAAAGAAATAATTTATAAATTAATTTTTTTCTGTTATGAAATTTGATATGAAAAATTAACAAAGTACGAAAATTTATTTATATTTATATTTGTGTTATGAAATTTAAATATTTGATTGGTTATATGACTTATTATGGATTCTTATATGTATTAAATATAAATTATATTATATATATTAAAATTTCTATTTAATATTAAAATGTGTCCCAACGTATTAAAATATGACATTTTTTAGAATTAACGTATCTGCTGGTCGTGTTATGTCGTGTCCCGTGTCCATGTCCGTGCATCGTAGCTAAACACAACACGGGTTACCATAACTGGGGTTACCATAACTGATTTGATAGGTGCTCTTGTCCGACGATATGTTAGAAGTTCAATTCACTTTACACATTCTTAACTACAAACTATATTTTAAAGGGATTTATACTTCTTATGTCACATAAGATGAGAATTTTTGTAACACACATATACTTAGATGGGCCCCGTTGAAAAAAAATAAATAAAAAAGTAAAAATATTAACACGTAAAACAATATGAGTGTAGCATAAGAATGCTATTCTTATGTTGCATATGAAGTATAAATCCCTATTTTAAAACACTTTAACTCTTGTGAGGATAAAAAAACTCAAACTCAAATTTGAATTAGTTGGTTCGATATTTATAAAATAATATAGAAATATATCTTAAAACAATTTGTCTGAAAAAATGGTAAGCTTGATTTTGTCTAGCCTTAATCTCATGTTATTTATAGCCTGATTCGTAGGGAAGTTAATGGAAGGAATATTTATTCATAATCCCTGATCTAAAGAAATTGAAACGATTAACTTTTTTAGATAGGAGAAAACTTTCAGTACCACTTGTGTACATATATCTCTCCCCAAATTAGATCAATTTCAGGACTCAAGAGAAAAATACAAAAAAATACCTGTACTGAAATGATATACATTTTTGCTAATTTTAAAAAATGGATGTACTGGTATTTAAAAAAAAATCCCTTAGATAGACGATAATAATCATTACATGCATAATAAAATAAAATATTATTAAATATATTTCATGTTAAACTTTAATACATTTTTTTATCCTTTCAAAAGTAACTCAAGCGAAAATAAAGTTGTAGCTCGAATGTTTTTTATATTGTCATGCATTTGCATAAAAAAAAATGGGTAATATTTTTCTGCATCTAACATGAAATATTTTTTCTCTGGTCATAAACAAGAAATATTATGGGTTATGCTGCATAAAAAAGAAAAAAAGAAAAAAAGAAATTTTTTTTGAAGTGAATCCCATGTCTTTTCAAGTTAGTAGAAAAAATCAGTTGTCTTCTATTATAACATGAGACTATTATTTCCAAAAAAATATTTATAGTAACTGATAATAGATAAATTGGGTTCTTTGATTTAAAATCAATATCATATTAAGGGATATTATGAAATATCTTAAAAATACACTTCAAAACTTATTAAAAACATCTTACGATTATTGTTATAAAAAAAAAAAAATCTTACGATTAGAGTCAAGTCAACATGGTAATAAATATTAATTTTTTTTAAACGGGGAAAATATGATGTGGATGGAAGCATGGTAGTTAAAATATCGATTTATTACAATCATTTTATGTTTTTATGATTTTTTTTATTAAAATAATTTTACTAATATTCCAAATGCTTTTACATTTTTATGTTTTTTTTTGTACGTTATAATTTTACGTTTTATAATTTTTTATCCTTTCTTTTATTTTATATAAAATCTCGATTTTAACTATTTTGGGGAGACAATTACACACTTAAAAAGGATAATTTCACATCTAAACTTACAGAGGTATTTCATAACCTAATTTTTTTTTTATTTTCATTAAATTTTAAAAGAGTTAAAATAAAAGAATGAAATAATAAATTAGTAACTTAATCCGTTGAATGACTATTTACATTGCAGGATAGTGCGAGGATTTATTTATGTATACAAGTAAGAGATACTTGCAATTTATTTTTATTTATTTATTCTAAAAAAATAAAAATAAATTGCAAGTATGATACATAAATAAATTACTTGTATACTTGCAATTTATTAAATCTACACCTCTTACTATCCTTTTTAAATTCGTTTGATTAGTTCTAATTCAATGGTTTTTAATTTTTCCTCGTTCTCCATTTTCACCATCCCTCACGGTTGTTTCTTCGTATCTCTTTTCATCAATTTTTTTTTTTTCCAAAACATTTGCCCCGTAATTCATTTCTCCGAGGTTGCTTCTTGGTATTTAAAACATAGTAAGACTGAATTAAAAGACAATGGAAAAATCTGATGCTGAAACTATATCTTGCAAATTTTTAAAGAAAAATCTGATGCTGAAACTAATTTCTTAATTTATAAAATTTGTATAACCTTAGGCCCTTTATATTTTATTTTAATGTCTGAAAATAACTCAGTTAACAAGAGTTCTGAATAATAAATAAACATGATTAAAGTTGGGAGGGAATAATAATTTTAAGAAAAATTATTAAGTTTCCTATATCCTCAAAATGGATATGGTATATTTATGACCGTTTATAAACTCTTATAAATTATATTATATATTATGAATAATACATATTACTACATATATATAAATAGTAAATATTATTGTTCACCCAAAAAAAATAGTAATATTACTACATACATAAGTAATATGTCCATAGTACATAATGGAATTGGAAGAATTTATAAACGTTGAGTTTGTAATATAATCATTTTCTATTCAAAATAACAAAATTTGGGTTTTGTCACTTTTTTTTTTTGATAGACGGGTTTTGTCACCTTTTAATATTCTTATTAAATGCATATAATTATTTTTTAAAAATAAGAAATATTTTCTATTATCTCAATGAATTTTTATTTTTATTTTTTATCTAATAGCTTCTTATTTTTTCACTTATTAATCTAACAAATTTAATAATTTTTTAACCTTTCTATTTTTTTTATTTTATTTTTTGTAAACATTCATCATAAAACATTTTATTAAAGTGTCTCCAACTTCTCCGAGTCCGATTTCATCGCCAACTTCGGCGTCACCACAACCGCACTTGGCCGGAAACTGAGCCCTAGCCGGAAAAAGCTCCTCTCCAGTTCCGACGAAGGATTTCTCCTTAGACCGGGAATCGGTAACGGCATTCGAAGATTGTCTATTGTTATCAAAGCTGCTCAGGTTTCACTCCCACAAACCATTTGTCGCGTCTGCAATGATCGTTGATATTTCTTTATTGGTCTGCTATGTTATGAGTTTTGGAGGCGAATCTAGCCCTACCATTGTTATTGTTGGATCCATTACTCTGATTCCCTAGGTTTTAGGATTTTAGAATACGGCTCTACAATCCAGTAAAATAAAAAAAAAAAAAAAACTATTTGAATTGCTCAGTACTACTTATAGTTAAAGCTAATCCCTAGTAGCAGCGCTGGAATTGTGAATTTGTGATTCCATAGAGTGATTATATGACATTAGGTTAGGTCACCTTCAATTACCTTGTGTCCCTTAATTTTTACTACATTTAGTCTCAAATGTGATGGAGATAACACCCTCTCCAAATGAAAAAGGGAAGAAAAAAAGAAGGAAAGGCCACGAACTGGGAGCAAATTTGTATATTATTTTTGCTTGAGAAACTTCTACTAACAGTGTGTTGTTTTCAGTAGATTCACACTTTTGCAATTTGGTTGCTATAATTCATTCCCATGTCTCTATTGGTGAAAAAATAGCTAACTGCACCTCTTCTTACCCATTTGGAAGGAGATTTTTAATAACTTTGATTAATTTTTGACAGCTTCCTTAAAAACATATTGAAGAAAAGAACTTCCATCCTACCATAGTGATTAGTGAACTATAGAGGAAGATCTGTGATTCTTAATTATCTATAATTGCATTATGCTAGATGCCTGTGCTTATTTTGATTCTACAGGATTGGCTTGATTTATTAGTTGATTGTTGTTTGTATAAAGACATCAGAGATGAGCCCTAATCATATAAATTTATGTACTTTGCTCTCTCTCTCTCTCTCTCTCTCTCTCTCTATGATTAAGTACCTTTCCTATTTTTTCAGGTTGTACGCAATACAACCATTACTCATATGGTAAAATTTTTTCCCTTTATTTTGGTTTTTGCCTCACTACATTCCTCAATGTCTAGGTTTTTATAGTTATTGTTATTATTATTATTATTTTATCAAAAACAATATTGTGTTTGTTATTTTGTGTTTAAATCAAATAACAAGGACATTATTGATTTGAAGGATCCTCATACTGAAGAGTTGCCTCAATACATACATATAAATTGTTATTTTGTGTTTAAATCAAATAACAAGGACATTATTGATTTGAAGGATCCTCATACTGAAGAGTTGCCTCAATACATACATATAAATCAGAATGAATTTTTGATACGAAGGTTAGTAATTTCCTTAAGTAGTATTTCATTGATGGTGTTTACTTATATATTTTTTGCCTATGTTCTCAACTCCAATTCTTTGTGATTATAGTATATTTTGATTACATCGTGTAATAAGTTAAGTCTGCTATGTTTTATTTATTCATTTGAATTTGTTATTTTGTGCTTATTAGTGTTTCTTTTGTTGTCCTTTTTCTCTGGTCATTTTATACACAAATCTTTGAATGTTAGTCTTAATGTCAACTCCCTGGCCTTCTCCTGACCACAACAAGTCCTTCATTTTGAGCGAATCTCCATGGAATACAAGAAAACAGGGAAGCGAGAGTAATTTAGGGGACTACTGGGAAATCAAGATTTAATAAGATTAATCTAAATGCCCACCCTAGGAGTAGTAAGCACCCTTCCAAGTATCCAATAGCTTAGAAATCTTGGCGAGGACCAGATTTCCAAAGAAGTAATTGTAGTAAGGAACAAAGTTCGTGTTGTTATGATTGAAATATAATTTGATTCTACACTTAAGTAAGAATATTTTCACTTGTAGCTTTACTAACTGGTTCTGTTCACAGATAATAACTGTTCTCAGTGCTGGCACTATTGACATGAGCTTAGATAGTTTCCTGGAAATCATAGGCTGTGTTTGAAATTTGACTCCTTCATTGGTATCTTTGGGAATGGTATTTCTCATTTTCAACTCTGAATTAAGTTTATGATCAAAGATATGTTGTTGAAGTCAACATCCTTCCTTGGCAAGGCCTGGTGTGGGTCAGAGTTAGATTGAGCTATGGTGCTTGGACTGGTAAGGGTAAGTAGAAAGAGGTACACTCCGACTAACAGCTATAGTTTTTGCCCTAGTGCAGAGGTCGGCCGAAACTTACTTGGGGGAAGGTAGTAAAACAAGATTTAATGGAGTGGGATAT
>JAVKPL010003441.1:0-19932 GCA_032173675.1 Gastrolobium villosum
TTGGAACAGCCCAACAATAGTCCTCTTGGAGCTCACAAGTCAGCTTCAAGGTACTGACTTCCTTCAACCACGAAAATGGTGATCAAAGGTTGGTTCTTTTCTTCACAAGGTACCTTCTTGGAGCATTAAACACCAAGAGTGTGACACCACAACACCAAACTAGAAACTCAGCACTTCAAACCTCAAAATGTAGAAGCAAGAACTCAGAAACAAGGTCTTCTCACTCTCACAAGGTGGCTCACACCAATATATGTTGATCAAGAGAAGAAACCAAGGGTAAAGGTGGTGTCTTTGGTGAGAAAATGGAGAAGAAATGGAGTGACAAGGTGGCTGGTCTCACACTCAGAAAATACTCACGCTGGAGGCTCATCAAAATCACCTAGGATCATGTGCCAAGGCTATTTATAACCACTTACGTTTTAATCACACAGTATTAACTTTAATAGCTACGCAAAATATTTTGATCTCAAACTTTGGAATCTAGACCTACACATTTTTCTAAGATTTGTCATATTTTTTTTTATTTTTCGGAGCACCTTTTCGGTACGCGTTTTTCCATAGCCAGTATCAGTTCTGGCACCAGTTCTCATTATTTTATCTTGAAACTCATTTTACAAGTCCTAAATATTATTCTAGTAATTACCATGCACTTATTATAATTTTTCGGGATACGTCACTGGTACGCATTTATACCGGGTAGCAGAACCGGTATATGCGCTTTTCTCCCGAAAAGCGACTTTCACCATTATTAACCAATTACTATAATTATTAGAGCCTCATAATAATTATTAGGGTCAATTATGGAATTATTTCCTAATTATCACAATTAATTAATTAATTACCTTAATTAACGGTGCAGGTTCTTACAAGCTTCGTCCTCGCCTAGAAAAAACGGTGTGGTGCCTTCGGCGGGATAGATTTTGAAATATTCTGCGTTCCACTTGTTAATCTTTCTGCAATACGACTCACGGAAAATTACTTTGCCCCTAAACAATATCCAACTATTGCGAGGAGGCATCACACTGAACATGGTACAGATTGGAAAAGGCCATAGGCCTTGCAGACCATCTCATATACTCTAATAAAACCCCAGGCATTGGGGGTCAGCTGTGAGGGCGCCACATTCAAGTGCGCCAACAGTTTACAAACAAAAGAGGAAAAGGGAAGACGAACACCAATGGACAAGAAAAGTAAGAATACATCATCATGAAGTGCCTGGGTGATCCTTCAGCCCGCGATGAGCAAACGCGCTCATTCTTCGGGACGACATCAATCTCCCATTGATCATCAAAAGCTTTGTCCGAGGTTAGATGGAGGGCTGCAGTTACTTCCGCCAACTGACCATGGGAGCAAAAAACAGACTCAATCTTCAAAACTAAGTCCGGCACCCAATCCAGGGTATGCACATCTCGGATGCTTTGCCTGTTAAAGGACCGCGTCTCTGAAAGCACTTCCTCAGAATTAATTTGCATGGCTTTCTTCTTAGCACCAGGCTGCGTTGTCACGATCTTCTTATCACGAACACCATGTTTCGCCATAATTTCCTAATGCCTTCTCGCGATTAGTTTGTCGAGAAGTTGGCCCTAACTCAAAGGTACGACTAGAGGGAACACGTTTAGCACAAGCTTTGGAACAGGGGGTTAGAAGTCCTACAGTAGGAATTTTGTCCCTGGTTCCCTTGGACCTTGATCTTGATAACAATCCCGATGGCGGACTAAACGAACCAGACCGTTCAAGGAATCTGATAAAATTCGCACATTTGCGATTCTCAGACATACCCCAAAAAGGCAAACAAAAATGTTGAAATGAAAGAAAAGCAGGTTAAACAGGGGATAAGAAGAAACACACCTGAGCTTTATACTTCGGAAGTTCGCACCACAGAGCAGGACGTGTCACCACTGGAAATGCATAACCAATCTTTGAGAGACGAAATAAGTTTTCCACCAAAAATGGCCAAATGATCTTCCCTTCAAATCAAAAGGCTCAAATACGAAGAGTTTTTCTCCAACGGATAGACCAAAAGCCGTGAAACGTGGTAAAACACAAAACAGGTTAATGGGGACACGTGGAAGGCAGGGGAAACGTTTTACTCACAAAACAACCACGACTGTCCTTAAACCCCCATGTAATCTCTGAACCATTTAATGCTCCTGACTGATTAGACTTCTAAACCACCATTCTTAAGCGGTCGAAAGTCATGATAACATTGCAAGGTATCATTATCGCGACAAACAACGGCGTGAGTCACAAAACTACTGCACCTCATACAAAATATATATAGCTCACGGCCTTGTCAAAAGACAACCCCGCAAGTTAGGGGGCATCTGATCCGGATATAATATAGGCCCAACCAGGGCCGAATAACACATGCAAGCCCAAACCCATTAAGGACCTAGAACGAGGCATAAAAGACAGGCACGGACGCGATAACCCTATCGCGGAACACCAGACGCGATGACCTCATCGCATCATACAAAGCGCGATGACCTCATCACGGCACACTTACTCACCTCGCAACAAGATACCTTCTACAGAAAGTAAACTTAAGGGCCAAAGCAATACCACTGCGCCCTCGCACCAGTAAGTGATGGACAGCTCTAGCTCGCCATAACCCTACTACTAGACACTTTGGCGGCAAGCTCCTCAACATTTAAACTATGACAACCACATTAGGTTGGCACCAAGGAATCTTTGCCTTCTCCATGAAGAAAAGCATCCTCTAAAGCACACATCTCAACTACTATATAAACATACGATGTACCACCAAGGTACGATCACCCTTTACTTTCACAACATAAACACCTGCCTTTGATACAGACTTAAGCATATGAGTGTCTTCGCAGGTACCCCCCCCATTTGGTGCAACGTGTAGGACGAAGGACAGAGAGCCCATTGCTCCCACTAACAACAATATCAGGCCCAGGCCAGCAAACCACTATAGGAGTCTCAACCGTGTGTGATTTGGGCTTGATACGTATTGGGCCATCCCAACCGTATTTGGTCTGATCAACACCAATGCCAAATGATTATGTCTCGTATATATATATATATATATATATATATATATATATATATATATATATATCATTTACGACGGTATAAATTACACCTTTAATTTTGGTCATTGATCATATTTATATCTAGTGGTTCTAATTTAGTTAATATGTGTGCCATTATATACAAGCAAATGATCAAATTTCTTTTTCTTCCAGTAGTATAAGAACAATTTTTCCATGTGTATATATATATATATATATATATATATATATATATATATATATATATATATATGGGTTAAATATTTTTACAATTACTTTAGATAAGATTGTCTACAATTATCACTTTTTAATTAAGTTTGACCAGTAAGATATAAAAATTACATTTTTTCTTTCTGGCACATCAGCCAACAATGTTTAAAGAGAAAGAAAAAATAGCTTTATTGTTATACCTATATCTTATTGGTCAGACGTAATTAAAAGGGGATGGTTTGAGATAATATTTTCTAAAGTGACTGTAGAAATACTTTTTCATATATATATATATATATATATATATATATAAACCTACGGTTCATTTGCGAGGTGAAAAGAACGATGGAGCCATTCTATTACAAATTGGGACAAAATAAAGTGAAATAAATTTTTTCTTTAAACGTAACTGGCAAAATCAAAAGTGGGTTCCACCGGCTCTGGTTAACGGGATTAAATCGATCATGAATTTTTTTTATAAAATTTAGACGAAGAATATATATAATTATTATAATTTATTATTTATATGTATGGATAGATTATTCTACCTACCATGTTTTCTGCCTATTTTTTGTCTACCACTCTCCAATACCGTTAGATCAGAATCTAAAGAGGAGAGAGAAAGATAAATGTTAATTAAGATTTTGATCTAATGGTTTTTAGAGTGGTAGGCAAAGGTAGATACAAAAATGGTAGATAGAATAACATATCCCTTATGTTAATATATCTTTCTATATATATCTAGTTTAACTGATTTATGTAATGACTCGTTGTTTAACAAGTAGACTAGTGATTAGCAAAATCCCAACTAATCTGAATTTAACAATGCTTGTACGGTTTTACCTCATAGATAGTGTTAGGGTTTTATGTTTGTTATGTTACATGATGTAACATAACTTTCGTACACACAATTTTATGTGGGCCTCATTTCTTGATTTTTCTCTCTCTTTTCTTCTCTCTCCTCTCTCTTCTCAAATGAGTGGGTAGATTTGTTATGTTACATCATGTAACATAACAAACATAGAACCCATAGTGTTATTACCAATTTATGATGATAATCACTTGCTCTTTAAATCATTTTTCACTTAGAACGTGCATGACAACCATTATGTTCCCTAATATTATTTCTGGAAAGAAATGATTTTTTCTATTTCTGTGCCTAAGAACATGAGAAAAAAACGTGTTTGATAACATGTTATATTTTAACTATGAGAATAAGAATTGTGTTTGATAATACAACAAATAATATAATAAAAAAAATTATTAAGCATAATTTTTTTTTTGGACTTTCACTTTCCATTCCATATGGTGTGATGGAGGCGGTGGTGTCATGGTGGTAATGGCAGCGGTGGCGGTAGTAGTGGCGGTGGTAGTAACAACAGTGGCGGTTGACACGAGCTGTCGAACTCGCACAAATTAAAAATTTAGGGTTCAGAAAATCTGCAGTAAAGTGGAAACCCTAAGTCGTCTCTCAAGGAAATTGTTTTGGTAAAATCGCTTATGATCGCAGAAAATAAAAGGGGGGATTTTGATTCTTGTTGAATAATTAAAAGCTAGAATACAAAAATTGTGATTAAGATTTCGTAATTAAAATTAACCAACCTAAGGTTAGGGTTCTTAGGGCTGTCATTCCTTGGAAAAAAATTACCAAATTCACGATTAATCTCAATTGAATCAGAATTCTTATTTCCAATTGAGAGCAATCTGATCATCAAATTTGATGATCATTCTTTTCCCATAATCGCAATCGCGAACCTCAGATCGAATATCCACAATCGCACGATATCGATATGAGTTAGGGTAAAGAAACGAATCTGGTTAGAGATTGATCACAGATCCTCTAGACAGATCCATAGAATCTCTTCCCCTTAGGTTGATTAAAAGTTAGCATGGCTACGATAAACATGATTAAAAATAAAGAAAGAAGAAGAAAACGATGAAGAACGCTTCAGAAAAAGTACTTGATCCTCAATTTCCAAAATTCAGAATGAATAATAGTTTCCTACTCTGCCGTCATATACCCCAACCCAAATCGGGTTAGGGTTCAGTTCTAATCGGCCCATCTGTCTAAAATAAGAAATAAAATAAACTAAAACTAAAACTTGGCTTTGGGCCACTAAGTAATTGGGTTTTAATTTAAATTACAAGTCTAATAATAAAATAAAACTTCAGCAAAAAGCGTCTGACTTGGCGTCAGAAATCGACCAGCTTCCAGTCCGAATTGGGCTTTGAAAAAACCCAACAAGAACGGAGTCAATCCGACAACTTTGGACCGACATATGACCAAAATACAGAAGTAACGTAAAGTCGAAAAATTCTGACGAAAATAAATTAAACCCAATCAAAAACTAAAAATGTAAATTAACTCAAAACATCATTATTTTATTCAAATAAATCCTAAAAATACTAATCAATAGTAACAAATAACTGCAATAAAATATGAGTTATCAGTTGTGGCAATGGTGGTGATAATGGTGGCGATAGTGGTGGTGGTGACGGCTGTGGCAGCGATTATAATGGTGGTGGTGACGGCAGTGACTGCGGCGATGGTGGTGGTGGTAGTGGTGATGGCAATGGTTGCGGTAATGGTAGTGGTAGTTGGTGATGTGGTGGTGGTGGTGGTGGTGATGGTGATAGTGATAGTAGTGATGGTGGTGATTGGTGGAGGTGGTGGTGACGATGACACTAGTGGTACAACGAGGGCGGTGATGATGGTGGGGGTGGTCGTGTCGGGATGGTGGTGGTGGTGATAGTAGTGATTGAGAGAGAAAAGTGTCTCATTTTGTGTCTGGAATAAAAAAGTAGAAATCTTTTATTCTTTTTCTATTCCCCAGCATAAAAATTAAACTGGTTCATCCCGGGAACAAGAAAATAAACTAGTTTTATCAAACGGGTTTTTTTGTCCATTCCTGTTCCCAAGAACAAAATTTTTTAAAAAAAAACTGATTCCGGGAAGGTTGTTATGCACACCTTTAGTTTTCTTAACTTTCATTTTGCAATTTATTATAACGTAACCATTTATGTTTCACTAACCACAACACCATTCCTTCATCCTGTTTGGTTTTCTATGGCAACTTCTATCTCATTCGGTGTGGCATCTCTTCAATTCTGCATAAGTTAGAAAGTGACCTCTGCATATAGTCAACAATTCATGTCCTCTTGATGTAGATAAAGCTAACGGGAAGCTGTCCCAAATAGAGTGTAGGGGGTAACGCCCTCGTGCTTACAAAGGTAGGATATTCTTATAAGTTAGTGCATTGTATCAAGTGCGATTAGCAAAATATAATGATAGGGTTTGTTGAACGTAATCTTATATTGGAGATGAACCAGGATAAACCATGTCTCTTGTTTTTCTTTTTCCATACAAATTGTCATCTTGTTAGGAGTAAATGGCTCATTTCTCACTAACTTGCCAACGACCAATGTGATTTCCCCACTTGTCACTTGATCTTGTTGGGGCTTTATTTCTCCTACCATCATTATTGATCTAGAGTAATGGGTGATAGTGGATGTTCAAACAAAGAAGGAAAAATAAGAGTCTATGTATCAAGATGAGTCTCGTATATGGTAGGCCAAGACTCAATCATGTCAGATAAGGTGATATGGTGGCTAGATAATTTTGTGTACAACAGAACACTTGGAAAGTGTGTGTTTAAGGATTGGTTTTAGCGAGAGGATGAAGATAAGGAGCTCATAGATGAAAGACCTCCTACATGTTAAACGTTTTGATGTTGACAAAGACAAAAGTGAAAATCTCCAATTGAAGCAATGAAGATCCAAGACCTCTTCTAGGTTAGATTTTTGTAACACACTCTTTATATCACAAAATGTCACCCTAAACTCCATTGCATTACATGCATTACAAGCATTTCATATTAAAAATAATATATTTTTTTTTGTTATAGGTTTAGTTTAAAATTAAAAACTAAATCAATTAAGTAAACAAATTTTAAAAGTAAAATCCAAGTCAATAAAAATGTTTTAATAAAAAAAATTAAACATTAAATATAACCCAAAAAGATAGCTTTACTAAAGTTGAAAAGAAAGTGATTAGGTCAATTGGGTTAAAACTTTTGAAAACAATAAAAGTAATAAAAAGAAAGAAAGGAATAACTTTACTAATTAGTCTTCTTCGTCCTAGGAATTACTTTACGAATTACGTCGAGATCATTATTCGACATAACTGATTGAAAACAAATCTTCTTCCAAGAGAACTGAACGAAAAAGCAAATCAAGTCTTCATCATTCTGAAACGGTTCTTATTTTTCTTCAAGAATACATCGGTTCTGTGGAACCAATGCACTCAAAATGAAGATTCAATAATGCTAGAGTTTTGATGATAGCAAAAAAGCTTGGAAGAAGACTTCAAGAGTGATACAACTCACAACAATAAAAAAAGTCCAAGGAAGACATCAAATAAATCAACAAATACAATGTGACCAAGTTCAAAAGAAAAGATCAAGAATCAAGCTATAATGGAATAACCTAAGTCCAAGACCCTACTAGAAGCATATCTATAGGACTTAGAATCAAATATAAAGACCATTGATTAATATTGTATGAATAAGCTCAAACAATACTTATTTTTTATACACATATAATCCATGACTTTAAACACTTAAAAGAAATTTGAAAAACTCATGGAAAAGTCCTTGACATGTTTTGTAACTTCAAAACATATTTATCAAGTCAATGTATTGCATAAAAAATGGTTGGAAGCAAGTTGAAATGCATTTGAATTAAAAATTGGGGGATTTTTAGTTGCTGTCAAGAAAGTAATTGATTACTTGATGAAAATTAATCAATTACTCCTTATGGTAATTGATTACTCTATGAAAACTAATCGATTACTCGATGACCAGTAAGCATTCCAACGGCTATAAACATCTAGTTTTGGTCCAATACTTGTATATACCCATTTGTTACACCTCCAACCAATTTTTATTATTGTTTCATTGAATATACAATCATTCTTGACTACTCTTTTTGAATAAAACACATCAATTACTCATTCTTACTCATCTTGATCATAAATACTCCTCAAGCTTTATTCTTGTGATATTCAAAAATACCCATAAGCTTCAACTTGCATCATTTGTACTTTGAGATTACTTAGCCATTGTTAAATACTCTCATTTGAATTCTGAAATTGTGAGGGTAGTGAAACCCTTTGTATTTGAGAGGTTACCAAATTTCCAAGTAAATTTGGAGTGAAGTGTAAAGGCATCCAACATCCCAAAATCTTGGAAGATTGTAGTGTTTGTCAAGCACCCCGAAGTCTTTTAATGTGATTGTGCATATGCTACAAAAGATTTTTTCACATATGTAGCTACTAAATGAAAAGCTTGGTCAGCTTTCCTCTTGTCTTTTTCTCCTATTTGAATTTGACAAGATTTTCACCAAGGCTAAAAATTTCAAAGCTTATAATTATATTCCTGACCATTCCCTTGGTGTTTGTTTTACATTGTTTAACTACCAAGCTTTTTCCCCTTCTTTTATCTGTTAAATATTTGAAAACGTTTCAGGAATTCAGAATCTAGGTAGAAATGAAATGAACACTTGAGAGGTTCAATAGCGTAGATCTCATTTAGCATTCATTGTTTTCAATGGAAGGATAATATCATAGTTAGTGTCAGAATCAGGGTCAATTCAAAATGTTAACGTGTATCTCGAATATCAATAGTAATTTCAATTTTTCGTAATTGTAATTTATGCTTCTAAGTGTCGAGGTTCTTGCACTAGTATAGCAAATTCCTGTAGACAAACTTAAAAGCATATGTTACTTATCTCTAGTTGTTTCTTCCTATTCTTTCCTTGTATCATTTTCTTAAACATGCTAAAAGGGTACAATAAATTGGTTTTTCACAAGATGAAGGGAGTGAAGAAGTTATCCCAACATACGGAAGGTCTTCATTAGATATAATCACTCTTGAATTGGGTTATGTGAATTCAACATTTCTACTAAAATTTTGGGTTCTGTAAAGTGATAGATGCATCATTAGAGATTCATGGATTTTGGAGTTTTAAGATGAGTTTATTTTATGTGTTCTTGTTGTGAATAATTATAAATTTTCTACTCTTTCTCATCTACACAATATTGAATCAACCTTATATCTTTTATGAATGTGTACAATTACAGTGAGTCATACTCATACTATGAATGCCTTTCCTTCATTAGATAAGAGAGAACTTTGTGATTTTTTGTTTTGCTAGACAGTAGTATAATTTTATATTATAGTATGTGGGTGTGTTTATATTTTTACTTACTAAAAAAGTATTAGAGAAGATTTTCATATATATAATCCATAGAGTTGGCTCATGTATGTTTTTCAATTTGTTGTTTACTAAATAAACCATAAATTGCTGTGCGAACATCCTACTTCCTAGAAACTTTGCTGCTCAAGTGAGATAATGAATATGAACTATATTGGTGTGCTACGATGTTGCTTTTGGATAACTAGTATTTAGTTATTATTTTCATGGAAATGTTAAGAGATCAAACAAGTAAATAATAAATTGGCTAAGAAATCAAGTGATGGGGCCTAATTCCCAAATTATGTTATATAAACCTTTCAACTCTTAGACACTAGCACTCTAAAGATGCCACAAAATGTGAAAAAAATGGAGGTTTAAACTTGCGAAAAAGATAAACAAATTGTGGCTGTCTATACCCTCTAGGAAGTGATAAATATTGTGGAGGTTTATGAGTGACAGAAAGTCAAATATATTGTGGAGTGTTGCAATCACGACAATTATACCGGTCATACAAGTAATAAAGTAATGAGAAGATATCGTTTCCACGAGGATTAATTGCACCAAGCATTATTCTCGGTATTCCCCTTAATTTGGACAGATCAATAGATGTAGAGAAGAGTAATTTTTGACTAAAAATAAAAATGAAGACAATTGCAATTAAAATAAAACTTAGATTGAACTTAGAGAATTAAAACAAATTTTAAGAAGTCAATACCGAGACTGCAACTATGGGATATTTCACCTCTGATTCTCCTTAAGTAGTTTAAATTAATTTCAATAATAATTTATCTCAATTGTTTCAAAAAAATTCATCTTCTAATTAATTGGTTGGTTAAATCATAATTTCTTAGTGACTTTAATTATTTAACCCAATTGGAATTCTAGTGTCTTAGTAATCCCTTTCAGATTAATCCTTAAGCGCAATGAATTATACAGTTTGCAATTCTTACAAGCTTATATGTAGATCATCCAAGAACTAGTGTTTATCCCTGTCAAGATTAAAAATTCAATATGCTTATTGTGAACCCTGATCCTCAAATCCCTATATGAGTGATCAATTCACACAAGAATGCATAGATTGAAATTCAAGGTAAAACACAAACAAGTTGAGACAATTTATTAAAGAAACAATTTAAACCACAAAAGGATTCACGTCGGATCCATCCTTCTAACTACAAAAGAAACTTAGCCAGACATAGCTGACTTAAACAAAATAAAGAACGAAAGAAAATAAAAGAAGTCATGAAGAAGAATAAGAAGAGAATCCTATGATTGTTCAATTTCTTCAAGCACTTTTCCTCTTTGAAATCTCCAACTCTTGCTCTGTAAAACTCTATTGCTCTCATAATTCCTCCGCAAAAGACCCCTCAATTAGGTTTCTTTTCCTTTTTTATATGATTCCCAAAATCTCCATCAAATCTTTGAACACAATCTTTCTTCAGATGTAATTTGGTATCCGCTTAAGTCAATCATGTGCTTCTAGTGCTGGTAGTGCCTGTAACATCTCGGGCGCTGTCGATGGCGGGGAGTGATGGCCGATGCGAAAGGGTATGATGCAAAATGGCACAGACAAGGAGCGGCTCCTGGAAGGCTTCCGGTGGCGGGGTATATGAATCAATTGAATTAATACCCGAAAGAGAGGGATTCAGAGACTGTACTAGTATGGGACGGTACAGTTGGGGATAGCTTATATATAAGAATTAATTGGTACTACCTAACTAATAATATGCATCTACTTTTCGATAGCCCATAATGGAAGAACTCAATAGTTAAGTGCTGACTCTGGTGGCACCAGTGTCGCGCTATTAGCGCGGTAAAACAAAAGGTTCATCATATTCTGACATTTCTAGTGCGGAGTTAGCGCTCTTGGCGTGTGAGACTTTGATTTTCCATTATTTTGCTCTTGTGATTTGATCTCTTTTCATAACGCAAGGTTTTTCCTTTAGAAGAGTCTGAGAATGGATTAACAATTTTTGTTACAATAATAAGCTTTTCAGACCAATCTAAATTAAATCCTCGCTCATTTTAAAATAATGTGTGCTTGAGGCATATCATAGAGGTCAGTAAACCTCCGAAAATTCAACATTTGTGGCAGTTTAGTACCTTCAGAAAGTGCAACATTTATGGCAATTTGGATCCTCCGGAAAATAATACAACAAATTGTGACATTGCACAAAAAGACACCAGAAAATGTGTTATATCGCATGCGATAATGGCAGCTACCGCGAATGACACAAATATCTTTTGTAGGGGACAAAGACCACATAATTTGCAAATATGACCTCAACGAAATACCTAAATTTTTGCAGTGTTTATAATACATATTTGAATAAAATATAAGAATATTATACTGTTATGTATAATATTTTAATTTAAGTTATGAAGTTTCATAATATATCCTTAGTTTTGTTTTGGTGAAAATATTAACAAGTGATAACATCTTATGTAACTTTAGTTCAATATGAAGTGTGATTTAGACCCAAACCAAAAACACTTTGTCTATTTCTCACAATCGAGACAATTAACTTTGGAATGACCCATTATTGGGCTAGACATATTGCTGAATACAATAAACAAGTTCATGTCGTGTCTAAGATATGAAAGAATATCCTAATCTAATGAGTATTGGGTCAAGTCGGAACCTCAAGTCGATTGCGGAAGCGAAACAATAAAATGCAAGAGGAGAGAGATGGAGAAGAACACAGTCAATTTGTTTCCCGTGAGAAAACCTTCTCCAATGTGAAGAAGTAAAAGCTCACGGGACACCGGTCCAGAATAAAACCTCCACTATAAGAATAATGGGTGACAAAAGTCAAACATCCTCAGTCTTTCACTAGAGATATAATCAAACGTCACCTATAATGGTGGTAATATCAAACTTCCCTAAAGAGGTCGCACTCAAACTTCTCTCTAGAGATATTCAAATTCTTTTTCCTCATCTCCTATCTCTAAACCTTAAACACTGTAAGCTTAAATAAGGGGAAATGATTCAAGACATTGAACCACTCAAAGGATGTGTCCCTTGAGCTTTTCACCTTCATTTATGGAGACACATTGAACCACTCAAAGGTTATGACTCTTGAGCCTTGCACCAAAAATGAAGAGTTCCAACCTCTTGGGACTTGAGCCAAGCATTGATTGATTCTTCAATTGTTCGATTCATTCTTTCAGCAAGTCAATTCAGCTGCGGAGTCTTTGGGGCGTCTTCTCAAGTCGGATCCCGGCAGATCTACAATAAGCATCAAATGGGCCGCGGTACTCACCACCGTTGTCAAATCGGACCATTTTCACCTTCTTGTCAGTCTCCCTTTCCACCATAGCATGAAAATCTTTAAAGGATTAGAGCACCTGGTGTTTAGATTTCAAAAGATACATCCACACTTTGTGGGAATGATCATCAATAAAAGAAACAAAATATTGAGCTCCTCCAAGGGATTTCTCCGACATGGAGCAGACATCAGTATAGACGAGGTCAGGAATATACCTGCGTTGCCTGGGTTGATCCGGTTTCACAAAAGAAACCAGTGCTGCTTTTCAGCTAGGCAGTGCGTGTAACTCTCCAATGCTTGGCCTTTCAACTCGGTCAATAATCCTTTCTTGTTCAGGATTTGGAGCCCTTTCACACTCATATGGTCGAGGCGCTTGTGCCACAACTCCAAGCTATGTCTATCTTGAACAAAATTGGCTTATCCACCATTTATCTTTCCATGCATCACGTACAAGGAGCCTTCCTTCTTACCTCGGGCAATAACCAAGCTTCCCTTGGTCAGCTTCCATCTACCACTACCGAAGTAGTTCACTAACACGACATCATCAAACTTGCCTACTGAGATTAGGTTTAGTCACGTATCAAGAACATGCCTTACATCTTTCAACATAAGTCATCATCCTACATCCGTGGTCAGAGTTACATCACCGACACCAACTATCTTGCTGGTCACTTGATTTCCCATCTTCACGACTCCAAAATCACCACCTCGGTAAAAGGAGAAAAATCCTTTGTGTGGAGTAACGTGGAAGGAGGCACTAGAGTCAACAATCCATGTTCAGTCATCATATGCAACATTCAAGTAATTGTCTTCACCGAGGAGAAATATTTTGGAATTCAAGTTTGCAGTCACCACAGTGGTGCTCTTGTCTTCCCTCTTCTTGGGAATAATCTGATTCGGCTTCACAGAGCCATTATTCACATCTGTTTGCAGAGTCCTGCAGTCTGTCTTCTTGTGACCGAACTTCCCACAATAGAAGCACTTCATCTCATATTTTGGCCTAGACCGCCCTCTGGACTTATCACGCCAGTCACGACCACGGCTCTTGCTACGACCCCGGGCGTCGGACCTTCCTCTATTCTCAGTCACGTTTGCCTCAGATGCGATGGTTACACCTCGTTCCCTTCTCCTGGCTTCTTCATTCAGGAGGCTGTCTGTTACGACATCCATCTTCAATTTTCCTTTTGGAGCCGAATTACTCAAAGTCACCACCAGAGTATCTCAGCTTTTTAGCAGCGAGCTGAACTGCAGCAAGGCCTGCATCTCGTCATCAATTTTCATCTCAGCTTTTGACAGCTGATTCACAATACCTTTGTAGGTGTTGAGGTGTTCAATCATGCTCATGTCGTCCTTGTATCCCAACTTCACAAGTCAACGAACCAGGTGTGCTTTGTTCCTGTGAGTCTTCTTTTGAATCACGGACTCCAATTTGTTCCATAATTTTTACGCATTTATGAACTCGGACGCGTGCTCAAAAAGGCTTTTGTCTATGTATTTTCCTGATTATAGCTACCGCCTTACGACTCAGGATCTTCCACTCTTTATCGGTTTTGCTTGCTGGTCTCTCATCAAGGATAATGAGCTCATGTAAATCTTTGCAGTAGAGATGATCTTCCATCAACGGTCTCCAATAAGTGAAATTGTCTGCGGTCAGATTAAACATGTCTTCATCATGGATTATACCACTGGTCTCCATCTTGTCTCCTTCAGAACCCATTGAACCCGGGCTCTAATACCACTGTTGGGTCAAATCGGACCCTCAAGTCGATTGTGGAAGCGAAACAATAAAATGCAAGAGGAGAGAGATGGAGAAGAACACAGTCAATTTATTTAACGTGGGTAAACCTTCTTCAATGTGAAGAAGTAAAAACCCACGGGACATTAGTCCAGAATCAAACTTTCACTATAAGAATAATGGGTTACAACAATCAAACATCCATAGTCTTTCACTAGAGATACAATCAAACGTCACCTATAATGGTGGTAATATCAAATTTTCCTAAGAGCTCTCACTCAAACTTCTCTCTAGAGGTATTCAAATTCTTTTTTCTCATCTCCTATCTGTAAACCTCACACACTATAAGCTTATATAGGGGAAGGAAATGATTCAAGATATTGAACCACTCAAAGGATGTGTCCCTTGAGCTTTGCACTTCATTTATGGAGAGACATTGAACCACTCAAAGGTTATGAACATTGAGCCTTGCACCAAAAATGAAGAGTTCCAACCTCTTGGGACTTGAGCCAAACATTGATGGAGGAACAACTCCCAACAATGAGAAGAAGACCTCTTACTTTCACCTGCTTCTAAGTTACCAGATATATAAGAAGTATTGTTAATTTGTTATGAACCAATGACGAATATGAGGTTTGAGTTTTTGTTACATTGCATAAATTAAATTACTATAACGTATATTTGAGATTTAAGATAATTATTTGTTCTGTTATTTATTGTTTGATTAAATCAGATTTAGCGCCTAGAGCACCATATGAGGAAGAGTTAAGCAAGAGATAAAGACATTGAGAAAAGGGAATTTCTTCAAGCCTCAATTAATGGCTATATGAACTATCTTTCTTGGCCGTTACTTGGGTGGAAATTCATCTCGAAGTTCAGTTCAATGACTATATAATATTGGGATAGCATGTGCTTTATATGAGTTTATTCTCTACACTTATAATAGAAGAATACTCAATGGAATAAAAGAGTATTAACTCCAAAATTCACTATAAGTATGGTTAAAGCTTAAAAATATTTAAAATAAAAGCGATATGCAAAAAAAAAAAAAAACAAAGAAGAAAGAAAAGAAAGAATGCAGGAGTTGAAGTGTTTATCATTTATCTCATGCATACACTTACTTGCCTATGTATATCGGGGAGTACAACTATATGTTGGGATAGGATATTATGACACACAAATAATGTTCACATACAATGTTACGACATCATCTTAATCATTGGTTTCCGTCAATCAACGGTTATCATTTATTGTGAATTAATAATTAATTAATGAGTTTGATTTAAAAAATGATAACCGTTTATTGGCGGAAATCAACGGTTAAGATGTGGTCGTAACATTGTGCGTAACATTATTTGTGTGTCACAATATCCTATCCCTTTTATGTTTATTATGTTGTAGGAAAAATGATTGTGTAATGTTATAGAGATTCGTTTTGCGTGCTTTTTTTTCTTTTTTTTGTTTTAAAATGTGTGGGCCCCACAAAATGTTGTGTGTGTAGGAAAGTTTATTGTGTTATGTTAAAGGATAAAATTAAAAACCATATATATATATTGACGAAAATCTTGAATGATTGTTTAGAAAGTGAACAATGGTCATAAGTTGTCAGCAAATCAAGATAAATCTTTGTTAGCACTCTTACCGTCTTACCCTATCTGTCGGTTGCTTTTAATTTGTTACTTATGCTTGCTTTGAACATCATTATGCGTACCTTTGTACATTACTTTGCAGAATGACTTTTGGTTTGAAGGATGTGAACCGGAAGCAAACCCGTTATGTTTCTTTTGCTTATATATAGAAAGGTTGCTCTTTTAAAATTCTTCTTAAAAAGAAAAAATATTCCTTTTAGATAAATTAGGTCTTATTGAAAACGATCGGATGATGATGGCAAAAATGTTATGCTGCTTTATGGAGCTATGGAGACAGGCAGAGGATAAAGGAAAAAAAAGAAATATCTTTTAATTATGAACTGCCATTAACGAAGCATGATAGTTACATAACATTGTCACATGAAAACTACAAATACCTATTCTTAAGAATCAATATTTTTAAAGATTTTTTTATATAAGCAAAGGCAAGCACTTGCACGTTATTTGTACAATTTAATGAACTTCATACTTTACACATCTATTAAACCGATTAAGGAATTCCTCAAAGTAGTTTGAGTTTTGGACTAACATTTAAAGGGGTTATTTAATTCTTCTAAATTAATATATTTGGTAAATATCAAATATATATTTTTAATATTGTTTGAAAATGAACTTAATCTCGATTGACATGAAAGTAGACCTGAAATTAATTTTCCCGTAAAACTTTTAAAAAATATCATATCAATTAAGTATGATTATTTATAATAGAGGTAGGATCTTTTGACACCAGTCAAATCTGAAATTTGACACCTCATTTAAGAATTGTTAAATCAAAAAAAATCAATTACTCTGATTTGTAAGCATATGACACCAAAGATCGATGACTCTTTATTAATAACAAACTTTGACAATTTGACAGGCTCACGCTCATGGGAGGGGACATTATCAATGGATTGCTTAGCCCAATCAATAATAATGGATTCAACTTTATGTCTCCACCAAAATTTTAAGGTATTAGATTTATAAATTTTTTAATTACATCAATTTCAATTAATCTATTTTTAATCGATATGATAAATCATTCTTCATACTTAGATTCCCCACAAAATTGACTTATTTTAAAAGATCTAAAATTAATTAAATGATAGTAGTTAAGTTGGTGCCACGAAACTGAGCAGGTGGGGGTGTAAGTATGTGTTCGATCCTCTCCAATATCGTCTTTGGAAAAGATTTAAAGCCTTAATCCCGATATCCTCTCTCAATCAGCAATGAACCGATTGAAATATCTCAAAAAAGTAATAATCAAAAATTAATGTGTTTTTTTTTTTTTTCTTTGGCAAATGCATGTTTCTGTTTTAGTGTTTTTAGAACGTATTCACAAATATCACTAAAAAGACACACATAACAAGTTTTTTTTTTTTTTTGGTAAGCTAACAAGTTTTAGTTCAAGTGGTACTTATCCTAAATACAATTTTCAATGGCCAAAAATAAATCTTAGCATTTCCGAAATTTTCAGTTCAAACAAAGGTTTCCATGAAACTTGGCATGTGCAATTTTAGAATACCAACAAAGGGATGGAATAAGCAAACATATGTTTTTTGTCTCATTAAAAAAAAAATGTAACGCAAGGGAGCATATAGTGACAATCTCGCAATCAATTTTACAGTTTGCACTAGTTTGTTTGATCAGAAGCCTTGTCCAACTTTCTTGTTTTTTCTTTTTCTGTCCTTCACTTATCACTTTCTGTCTTTAGTTTTCGTGGTTTAGCAGCAAAATTGATGTACACATTTACAGTATTTTCCGCGATTTTAAGAGAAGGCAAAAAAAAAAAAAAACATACTTTGTTTTAACTCCTACTCCAATTTGAAAATTAAGAGTAGAGTACCCCAATAAGGAAGTAACATCATCAAATAATAAAAGGTTGATTAACCTCTGAACAAAGCTGGGGAAGCAACACAAAGTCACAAACCATAACATTGCATAAACATGAATTCATCAACCAAATCTATAAGCAATTGGGTTAATCGAGTAAACAAATTATATTATAAAATAAAAAATCCAAGATTTGATGAGATAAGTAAAATTAAAGTTGAACATTTTGTTTTGTCCAAAAAAAAAAAAAAATTAGTGACATGACATGCTAATTTGTGCAAGCTAGCTGCAGTCTTGACATGATGATCTTTTAGGCCAAGAGAAGCACAGAAAATCAACAATGACTTCACATATGAATCAAATTTCACTAGTGTAGGATGCATTTTATGATAAAATAAAGTCTTTATTATTGAGAATAAAATAATATTTTATTAAAATTTTTTAACCTTAAAATATGTGATTTCAGCAATTGCTTGACAATTTTCTTTTCCCAAAAACTCTCAAACTACCAATTAATGTTAAAAAAATTTGCGTTACTTTTTTTTTTTATTATTGTTCTCAAATATTAGCTGTTAATACTCTCAAAATAATTATTTTTAATTTTTTTATGTTAAAATTTGATTTTTTTTTCCCCAAAATTTTATGCTTATATATATTATTAAATTAATTCCTTTCAAATTTTCTTCTTTAATTTGATTTACTTTTTTTCCCCATTAAATCTCAATTGCTCCAGAGTACATTATCCTGAGAGTGACTCAATCTTTTAGTCTATTCTCATACATGTTCTTAATTTGTTTCTTTTGAACTTAAATTCTTTTAATTATATACATATCTTCTTTCTATTTTCAATTTTTTTATCTTTTATTTTATATTCTTTTAATTATACCTAAATTAATTACGTATATATTCCTTATAATTTTAAAAAAAAATTAAAATATTTTGTATTTATATATTTTTAATTTTACCTAAGTTAAAAATACATTTACAATGTACGGATACTTGATAATTAATACGGAGCAGCGTTTTACCAAAAATAAAATAAAATAAGAAGCAGCAAGCGAATAATCATTGATAACAAAATTAAGGGAAATTAAATATACTTTATAAAAGTAAACTACTGTTTCTTTAGTCAACAATAATGTGTTCATTTTCCAATTACAATAATCCTAAACGAATATACCCCTTCTTAAGATCTAATAGAGGCCATGTCGCAAGTTAGACATATGTTCCTTCTCAAAATATCCATGTAACTTAATAAGAAAAAAAAAAACTTTCAAAAAACTGTTTTTATTGTCTTTGGTTGCAAGTAACAATGAGATTTATTTGTATTACCACATAAAAAACTTACTTTATCTTACATAAATCTCAAGACATCTCGTTAATTTCGTTGAATTAATGTATACAAATGACTTAAAAACTGATAATTTAAAAAAAAAAAAAATTGATTTGGCCATGAAATAATTAAAAGGATTACTCAAATAAGTAGAATCAAACAACCTCAACTTTATATTAATACATAAAAAGGACCATATCTAGGTAAGATTTGGGTTCAAAATGATAACAACATTGAAAGCTAAAATTAAAAAAAGCTTTGATAACAAGGTTGCACAAGTTGAGCAAGAAACCAATTTAGTTTATTGGGATTGATTGTGAGAGATTATGAGTTGTGCTTTCTGGATACGTATAAATGTGTCATGTTTTGGCAAGTTGGGCTCACACAAAAGATTCCGTCATGTGCACGAAATGAAAGAATCTCCACGGAGTAATGAATTTTGAAATGAATCTTTCTCTTTCTGCGGAGTATTCAAATGCAGTGTCATTTTGACATTACAAGAGCATATTTTGTTTTACACGTGGTGGTCTAGTGGAAACCTTGATTAATACACTAATGCCAATGAATTATCATCATCAATTAATAAATTAATTAGGTAGCAAATACCTTAACTGAACCAAGCAGAAGAGAC
>JAVKPL010003442.1:0-19748 GCA_032173675.1 Gastrolobium villosum
ACGCTGCTGTATGTTCACTGTTTTGCTGCTGTAAGCCACTGCTGTATGCTCACTGTTCTGCTGTAAATAGCCACTGTAAATGATTAGTTTTAATTGATTTAGGTGCGCTTAAGAAGTGAGAATATTTCGCTGCCGTTGGTAATATTTAAGGAAAGCTAAGGTAAGTGTCAGGCGATGAGGCCTAATGTGACTATTGACTACTGGTATAGAATTATGACATGATGCTCCATATGCCGTAAAAATATTATGTTCCATTATAATGAAAGGAAACTGCCAAAAATGTGCCGTGATGGCTATATGATTATGAGGTAAAGACGTTATGTGGCAGCATAACGCATATGAATGTTATATAAGCATGCATCTTACATCATCCCGCATTTTTACGCTTTGTGTGTGAAAGCATAGCATGACATGCATGTATCAAGATCATATAGCCCTTGTTTTAGAATAGTTATGTACAGGACCATGTGTTTGAGCAAGCATCATATAGGCATCCCCAAGTAGTCTTTATCATAATTATGTTAGCTTGAACTTTTATGATCAATGACTATTTTGGAAAACCTTTATGAAAAGAATTTAAGTGTTGAAAATTATATTGCGGATTTGTTACTGCTTATTTAGCTCATGTGACGTTAACGACTCTAATTCCGCTTAGCAAACGACTCTCTTGGATGCATACAAGGGAGGGCGTTACACTAATTGGTATCAGAGCAGTTTGGTCCATGGATTTGCTTGTGTTTGATTGAATTGATTGTTGATTGTGCTTATCTGTTGATTGACTGTCTAAATGTGCTATAGCTTAAGTATATGTTAGCTAGGATAGTTAGATTGTTAGGACTGTTCTGTGATAAGACACGGATGCATAGCTAACTTGTCCGAATTGAACTCGAGTACCTACTTGAGACTGCTGCCATGGATAACTTGCGGTGAGCCTGATCAACTCATTTCCTGATATTGTGAGTGCAGAATCATGGCAGGTGGTCGAGGTTCAACTCGGGGAAGGACTGGCGATGCGGAAGAAGATCTTATCACCACTATTGGAGGACTGGCAACGTTCATCCAGAATATGAGCCAAGAGTGGCGCGACCATAGACAACAGAATCAGAACCAACCCCCACTGCATGAGAATGCAGAAGAAATTGCCCGTCGGAGGTTGAAAGACTTCCGCAACTTCCAACCACCCACCTTTGAGGGTGAGGACAACCCCGAGGCTGCAGCGAAGTGGCTGCAGATGATTGAGCATATCTTCGAACGCATGGCATGCCCAGAAGCGCAGAAGACCGACTACGCGTCGTACCAGCTGATGGGAGAAGCGTTAACATGGTGGACTGGTGCGAGGGCTCTGCTGAGAGCTCAGGACGTGGAACTAACATGGGCTGTGTTCAGACAAGTATTTTTGGACAAGTATTTTCCTAAGGCAATGAGGAGGATGAAACACACTGAACTGCTGTCTCTCCGGCAGGATAACATGACGGTTAACGAGTATATCGCAAAGTTCGGGCAGCTGATCGAGTACGCCAACTTCGATCGGAACATCTATGATGAAGAATGGCAGGTAGAGAAGTTCGAGAGCGGATTACATCCGGAAATTCGCAAGCTCATCTTGACAACGGCTAATCGTACACTTCCGGAACTCATCAACCAGAGTCGTCAGGCCGAAGGAATCATTAACGAGGCCAAGAACTTGAACAAGCCGCCAACACAATTCCACGGAGGAAACCGAGCGGGCAGATTCTTCAGGACGGCACCTGGAAGGGGTCGAGGCAGAGGTACGCCGTTGCAGGCGCGACCCGGAAATTTTAAGAGAAACTTTACGGTGGGTCAATCGTCGACTGGACGTCAGGGCGCGACTGTTTGTGCTACATGTGGAAAGAACCACTCTGGAGTTTGTCGCAAGGGCAACAATGCATGCTTCAGATGTGGCCAGCAAGGTCATTTCGCTTACAAGTGCCCCCAGAACGCTGACCAACAGCCTCCGCAAGCTCGGGTGTTCACATTGGATGCAAATGAAGCGCAGAAGTTCCCCAACCTGATCAAAGGTAATGTCACTTTGAATGGCCACCCAATTTCTGTTATCTTTGATTCTGGAGCGTCTGGTTCTTTTATGGCAAAGCATACTGCATTGAGAATAGGCATCACCCCAACCCCCTTACCCTATGAGTTACACATCAGCACACCTACTGGTGGATCGTGCACAGCTTCGGAGATCTGCAGAGGTGTTACCTTGCAGTTTGAAGGGAACACGTATACAGTTAACTTGGTGGTCCTGCCGGTATTCAACTTCGATGTGATTATCGGTATGGACTGGTTGACGGAAAACGGAATAACTTTGGATTGTCGAGCGGGGAAAGTCGTTGTTCCTGCGAAGAATGGTAATTTTCAATCTTTCTCTCTCATTTCCTTATTGCAAGTTAGAAAAGAGCTCCGCAAGGGAGCAGCAGGATATCTCTTGTCGATCGAGGCTGAGACCTCGGTTGACAATCAAATTCAGAATGTACCGGTAGTTAGAGAATTCGAGGAGGTATTCCCGGATGAAATACCTCGATTGCCTCCTCATAGGGAAATAGAATTTTCGATCGAACTTGTTCCTGGAGTCGGACCAATCTCCATTGCCCCGTATCGTATGGCGCCGTTGGAACTTCGCGAGTTGAAGAAGCAGATAGAAGAGCTCTTGGCAAAGGAATTCATCAGACCGAGTACCTCCCCATGGGGTGCTCCAGCTATCTTGATTAAGAAGAAGGATGGAAGCTTACGTCTGTGTGTAGATTACCGCCAGCTGAACAAAGTCACGGTGAAGAATAAGTATCCGCTACCGAGGATCGACGATTTGATGGACCAGCTGAGAGGAGCCAGAGTCTTTTCTAAGATAGATTTGCGATCGGGATACCATCAGATCCGGGTCAAACCGGAGGATATTCCGAAAACCGCTTTTAGGACTCGTTATGGGCACTATGAATATCAGGTGATCCCATTCGGACTTACGAATGCCCCAGCGGTATTCATGGACTACATGAACCGCATTTTCCGCCCGTTTCTTGATCAGTTCGTTATTGTGTTTATCGACGATATCCTGATTTACTCAGCTAATGAAGAGCTGCACGCGGAACATCTGAGGATTGTCTTGCAAATATTGAAGGAGAAGCAGTTGTACGCGAAATGGTCGAAGTGCGAGTTTTGGCTCAAAGAGGTCCAGTTTCTGGGCCATGTCATTTCATCAGAAGGTATCGCGGTGGACCCCAGCAAAGTTGAAGCTGTCATGAATTGGGAACGACCCAAGTCTGTCACCGAAGTGAGAAGTTTCTTAGGTCTGGCTGGATATTATCGAAGGTTCATCCAGAATTTCTCTCAGATAGTGCAACCCCTCACTCGTCTCACTCGGAAGGATAAGCCTTTTGAGTGGACTGAAGCCTGTGAAGAATGTTTCTTGGAGCTAAAGAGCAGATTGACAAGTGCTCCCGTACTCACGATTCCGGATCCTACCCGAAAGTTCGAAGTATATTGCGATGCGTCGCTGAAAGGACTTGGATGCGTGTTGATGCAGGACCGTATGGCAGTAGCTTACGCATCTCGACAACTGAAGCCTCACGAAGAAAACTATCCTACGCACGATTTGGAGTTAGCAGCTATAGTGTTCGCACTTAAAATCTGGAGGCACCACTTGTATGGTTCGCAGTTTGACGTGTTCAGCGATCATAAGAGTTTGAAGTACTTGTTCGACCAGAAGGAGCTGAATATGCGGCAACGTCGGTGGATGGAATTTCTGAAGGACTACGATTTTGACCTTAAGTACCACCCCGGAAAGGCGAACGTGGTAGCTGACGCCCTGAGCAGAAAGACTCTACACACTGCAACTCTGATGATGGAAGAATTGAAGTTGTTTGAGGCCTTTCGAGACTTGAACTTATCGGTAGACGAGAGAGGGAACAGCATAAGATTGGGAAATATAAAGGTGGAGAATGAATTGATCAGTAGAATTAAGGAGGCTCAGAAAGATGAAGAGTTAGTCCGTGATTTGGTTGGTAACCAAGATGTTGTAAAGGATGAGTTTGATGTCTGGAGATTTCAAGGACGGCTGGTTGTGCCGAATGAAGTGTTGAAGCAAGAAGTTTTACAGGAGGCTCACAAGGGTAAGTACGCAGTTCATCCTGGATCCACGAAGATGTACCATGATTTGAAGACCTCGTTTTGGTGGCCGGGTATGAAGCGTGATATTGCGGAGTATGTATCTCGATGCTTAACTTGTCAGAAGGTGAAGTACGAACATCAGAAGCCGTCGGGACTCCTTCAACCTTTGGAGATTCCCGAATGGAAGTGGGACAGTATTGCAATGGATTTTGTAGTTGGACTTCCTCGGACGCGAGAAGGATATGATTCTATCTGGGTGATTGTCGATCGTTTAACGAAGTCAGCTCATTTCTTGCGTGTTAGAACCACATATGATACAGAGAGGCTTGCTAGAATTTATCTGCAGGAGATTGTGAAGCTGCATGGAGTTCCTACAAGTATTGTCAGTGATCGTGATCCCAAGTTTACATCTAAGTTTTGGGAATCCTTTCAAAGAGCATTAGGGACCCAATTGAGGTTGAGTACTGCTTATCATCCGCAGACCGATGGCCAGACGGAACGCACCATTCAAGCCTTAGAGGACATGTTGCGAGCATGTGTTTTGGAGTTAGGAGGCAGCTGGGATAATTACCTTTCTTTGATTGAGTTCGCTTACAACAACAGTTATCACTCCAGCATTCAGATGGCACCGTACGAAGCTTTGTATGGGAGAAAATGCAGATCCCCATTATGTTGGACTGAAGTAGGCGAGCGAAGTATGCTAGGACCAGATTTAATTCAAGAGACATCCGAACAAGTAAAGAAGATTCGGGAGAATATGCAGAGGGCTCAGGCAAGACAGAAGAGTTATTACGACAAGCGTCATAAGCCTCTATCTTTCGAAGTCGGAGACCATGTATTTTTGAGAATCACGCCTACATCGGGACTCGGAAGGAGAATGGGAGTAAAGAAGTTAAGTCCACGGTACTTAGGACCGTATCTGATTATGGACCGGATTGGAGGGTCTGCATACCGGTTGGCCTTACCACCCAATCTGTCAGGAATTCACAATGTATTTCATGTGTCACAGCTACGGAGGTATCTCTCTGATCCATCCCACGTGTTACAGCCGGAAGAAGTGGAACTAAAGGAAAATTTGACTTATCAAGTGCAACCGTTCCAAATTCTTGAAAGATCCGTCAAGCGACTCCGTTCTAAAGAAATTCCCTTGGTGAAAGTATTGTGGAACAACAGATCGGCAGCTGAAGCCACTTGGGAGCGCGAGGACGACGTTCAGAAACGCTATCCAGAACTGTTTAGCTCTTAAGTAAGTTTATTTTGCGGACAAAATTCCTATTTGGTGGGGAGAGTGTAACATCCCGCATAATTAGTAAAATACATAAGTACTATAGGCTATGTGTACATGTGTAGAATTCGGATGTATGGTTATGTGTAATGGCTTGTGAATTGTATAACCTTTAACCCTTGGATAAGACTAAGGTAATTAATTAAATTAAATCATAGGAGGGTACATATGTAGACATGTGAATTTGATCATATAAGTAATGTGAGTATGTGTTATAGGACCTTAGTGTTCATTGGACTTTGGTAGTGGGCTAGTGTGTGTGTGTGGACTTGTTGCTAGTGGACTTGTGTGAATGGATCCTTTTGTGTGTGAGGCCAATGGCCCAAGGATGGCTTGTGAATCCATCAAGTTCAGCCCATGGTTAGACCCACACCTACTTCCCTAAGCCTTGCCCAACATGGATACCTTGTGTACCAAGAAACCTTAACATGGCAAACCCTTCTACCACTCAATCTTGCGCACAAGTAAGGGTGATTTAGGACCTTGAAATCTGCCATTTTTCCCTTGTTAAAACCGCCACCTCACCTTGCTTAAGCATAACTTGATTTAAACCTCATTGCATGGAAGACACATGTGCATTTTAGCATGATCTTAGGCTGCATAATTTCCCCATTTTGGCGCACATGGGAGGGGTCTTGATGCAGATTTTTTTTATGACACAAACTGCCTAACTTGTTGACTTGGAGAACCCTCTTGCACCTCCATCATGACACTGTTTTGTGCAGATTTTTGGCAAGCTTTTGCAGCCCATCATGAGTCAAAACCTGCCTTGTTTTCACATGCATCATAAGGGATTTTTTTGCTGCATTTTCATCAATTTGTGCAGCTCCAAAATCTGAATTTGGGCTGTCACAAAACTGCACCTCTTTCCCCCTCATCATTGCGCACCAAGGCTGCCTAAGTGCAGATTTTTGGACTGCCACATAGTGTTTTACTTGTTGACTTAGCAAAGCTCTTTCATGTGCTCATGACACTCCCTTTCCACTCCTCTTTGTGCGCAAATCATGGCTGTTGGGCAGAGAAAAATTCTGACTTTGGACAGCTCTTAAATCTGAACATATCCCCTCACTCCTTGCATGTAAATAGAGTAAAGTAGAAGCAAACACCTTGCTTGATTCAGCCTTGTATGCAGCCCCATCCCCTCAAGCAATCAGATTTTTTTTCATGATGCTAAATCATTGCAACCTCCTCCCTTCTCCCTTTAAATTGCGCACAAGAGGGGCTGCCCCATTCATTTTGTGCAGCCAACTCCTCTTCTCCTCACTCCCTCACTCCCATAACCGAATCTACAAGCCTCCTTGGAGCTAGAAGACTTTGCTTAAGACAACTCCTTCCTTCCTTCACCTCAACCATACACCAAGCTAGTGCTAGCCTTGTCCCTCACCTTGTTGCGCATAGGACCTCTTAGGAAGTGTGGACTTGTGTGTTGTGAAGCTAGAAGGTGGTGTGACTCTTGACTTTGAAGGGTGTACTACAAGAGGTAGGCTTTGAACTTTGAACTCTTTCTTTGTGTAGCCATGTATGTATGCTTGAATGTCTCCTTGTATATGTGTTGCTTTGGATCCTTGGTTGAGCATGATAAAAGTATAAGTATGGAGTCATTTCATGATGATTTGTATGCATGAGTAGTAGAGTAAAAGTCTCATGATCATGCTTAAAATGATATGCCACTGTTTTGTATAATTAGGCCACTGTTTTAAAGAAGAAATGTGCCACTGTTTCGGTTTGAAGTGCCACTGTTTTGGTAGATAAAATGCCACTGTTTCGGTCCCTCAAAATCACCATTACATGCCACTGTTTCTGCACCTAAAAGCCACTGTTTCTGCACTTAAAAGCCACTGTTTCTGCACTTAAAAAGCCACTGTTTCTGCACTTAAAAAGCCACTGTTTCTGCACTTAAAAAGCCACTGTTTCTGCACTTAAAAGCCACTGTTTCTGCACATTACATGCCACTGTTGCTGCACATATATGTCACTGTTTTAGTGCTCCCTAAGCCACTGTTTTCATGTTTGAAATGCCACTGTTTTAGTCATGAAAAGCCACTGTTTCCATGCTTAAAATGCCACTGTTTCCATACTTAAAATGCCACTGTTTTCATGCTTAAAATGCCACTGTTTTAGTCATGAAATGTCACTATTTCCATGCTTAAAATACCACTGTTTATAAGCATAAAAGGCCACTGTTTTAAGTCATCATATGCCACTGTTTTTATGCATAATGTGCCACTGTTTTAGTCATCCTATGCCACTGTTTTTATGCATAAAATGCCACTGTTTAAGTCATTCCATGCCACTGTTTTATGCATAAAAATGCCACTGTTTTAGTCCTTCTATGCCACTGTTTGAATGCATAAAATGCCACTGTTTTAATCCATAATAAGCCACTGTTTCAATGTCCAAAAACCAAGATTTATGCCACTGTTTTGGAAGCTCAAAGTGCCACTGTTTCTGTTTTAAAAACACCACTGTTTCTGTTTTAAAAACGCCACTGTTTCTGTTTAAAACGCTCACTGTTTTGCTGCTGTATGCTCACTGTTTTGCTGCTGTAAATGCTCACTGTTTTGCTGCTGTAAACGCTGCTGTATGTTCACTGTTTTGCTGCTGTAAGCCACTGCTGTATGCTCACTGTTCTGCTGTAAATAGCCACTGTAAATGATTAGTTTTAATTGATTTAGGTGCGCTTAAGAAGTGAGAATATTTCGCTGCCGTTGGTAATATTTAAGGAAAGCTAAGGTAAGTGTCAGGCGATGAGGCCTAATGTGACTATTGACTACTGGTATAGAATTATGACATGATGCTCCATATGCCGTAAAAATATTATGTTCCATTATAATGAAAGGAAACTGCCAAAAATGTGCCGTGATGGCTATATGATTATGAGGTAAAGACGTTATGTGGCAGCATAACGCATATGAATGTTATATAAGCATGCATCTTACATCATCCCGCATTTTTACGCTTTGTGTGTGAAAGCATAGCATGACATGCATGTATCAAGATCATATAGCCCTTGTTTTAGAATAGTTATGTACAGGACCATGTGTTTGAGCAAGCATCATATAGGCATCCCCAAGGTACCGGGGTATGGGACACTTGGCATCAGTCCGCATAGGCCCACAGATGGAATCCACATGGAGCTCAGGTGCCAAGGGATAATTGATTCCACTGTGAAGTGCGCGCACGACGGTGCTAAAAGCGCAAAGGAAAGGCGTTATATACGCAATATATATGAATATGATAAAAAGGAAAAGGAACAAGGATATGTTGAAGTGACTGTTTATGATTTTGTGCCTAGTTAATATTGTTATATTATTGGTTTTATTGCCACACTACTGGGATTATTCTCACCCCTTCGGGGCTGCTATTTTTCCAAAATGGCAGGAGGACGCAAGAGCATTTGAAGAAGTGATTTTTGCTGTTGATTGCTGATGCGTGGATTATCAGTGTTGCTGTTTGTTTAGATGGATAACTGTAATGATTAATGTTTTGGAACTTTTGGGTGACTGTAGTCTTTATCATAATTATGTTAGCTTGAACTTTTATGATCAATGACTATTTTGGAAAACCTTTATGAAAAGAATTTAAGTGTTGAAAATTATATTGCGGATTTGTATACTGCTTATTTAGCTCATGTGACGTTAACGACTCTAATTCCGCTTAGCAAACGACTCTCTTGGATGCATACAAGGGAGGGCGTTACATGATCCTTACCTAATAACTGAATTTTTAGCTGAGATGGTTATTTATCATTCATCAATAAGAGAAATTTATGTAATATAATAACAAACAACAATTGTGATATTTAAATTATAATTTGATTTTAATATATTATCAATAAAAAATTATATATTTACATCTAGTGGTGTATTATAAACTTAATTTAATTATCTTAACAATTATATAAAATGTCAAATATGCTAACACATGATTAGATATTGATATAAAATTCTTTTATAAGGTAAATTCATGTTTATTTAGCATAGGAGACTTATTGTAATTTTGTTAACAATAACATATGGGAAAAGTGTGTATCATTTTAAAAGATATAAAGTGTAACAGCCCGTTGTACACCGGTATTGTTAACATTGATTATGATATTAAGCGCAGTTACAATCACAGTAATTGGATTAATGAAATTACGGGCAATTTTTTTCTTTTATCATATTCCTTTTCGTAACAATAGCTTTTTCCGTAATCAATTAAAACAACACTATAATTGTAAATGCAGTTCGCGGAATCATACATTTTACTAACATCATTAATCTTTCTTTTTATTCAATTCATTTAAACTCACCATCTTACTCTCACATTTTACCAAGTTATAGTCCTTTACGTTGTCTACGCGTGGTTTCAAACCACGTACCATTTGGAGTTCTACCCATTAAGTTAATCCCCTTTCTTTTAGTCTAGAAAAACCTGAATTTTCGTAAATTACACTGTGGTAATCGATTACCAGTGGGTGGTAATCGATTACCACCTGTCAAAAATGAGGCAGTAGCCAAATTTTGACCTCCTCTGTTCTGGTAATCGATTACCAACTTTGGGTAATCGATTACCTCACATGGTAATCGATTACCAAGCCTCAGTAATCGATTACCAGTGAAGACAGTAGCTAAATTTCGTCCCCTGTTGCATGGTAATCGATTACCATGCTTGGGTAATCGATTACTATGCAGCAAAAGTGACAGATTACAGCATTTTAAGCCCCAAAAGGGTTGTGTAATCCATCCCTAACCACCTTAATACTCCACACAACACTTAAACACATCCTAAAGTAGGCTCTAGGCCCTTCCATCATGCATTTCCATTAAATCATGCATCATTTACAAAGTCCTCAATATAATGGCCATTTACATACAAATATGGACCATTCTTACAACATGGATCATCAAGACTTCAAGTGCAATAAATGTGGCAATGGACAAGTCCCATGCTCACTCAAAATATACAATTATCCATGTCATGAATAATAAGCAATAAACAAGACTTAGTACATCATCATGAACACTACCAAAAGCATGGCAATAACATCATGCAATATGTTCATGACCTAAGTCTCAAAATACTAATGTCATGCTATGTGCAATCCATAGTCCTCCTCCAAAATGTCATGCAATCCCAATGCACCGCATGCAAATCCACAGTCGACTAAGCGGGCTTCTTGCCCAAAGCTCCTCCCGGCTCATAGTGACCTGAAATGTGGTCCCCCAAACACGGGGTGAGATATACGGATATATCTCAGTAAACCAATGGAGCTAGAGGCTCTCTCCACTCCATGGCTCACTCAAATGTATAAATATGACATCATGTAATATGCAAGCAATACAATATCACCAACCAACTGGAGACAACCCAAGAACATCCACGCATGGATTCATGTTCAAGGACTCCATCATATAACTCCCGAGACAATCCTAGAGCTTCTCCCATGGTTGAGAAAACTCCATGGCCAACCCAACCGGAACTCCTCAAGAGACCTATCCGGCGGATGTCCCCCGTTTGGCTCATCCTGGTGTCGCTCCCATGAGTCGACCCCATGGCATACCCAACTGGCACTTCGCCATCGAAATGATCCAGCGGATGTCCAAACCCAACACACGTCAACTGGCCAGTGACCAAACAATTTTTCATACAATCCAAGCAATATGCATACAAGCACACAATCACACCATGCCATAAACACATAATCCAACCACAACCTTCCACTAGGTGTGGTGGAGCACACTAGGGATTAAACCCAAGTTCCAAGGGTTTACCTCAATACGAGCAAATCCGTTCCAAACGTATGCTCCAAATCAACCTTTCACAATCACGTCCGTGTGAGGCACCCTACAACAATCATCAAATCCAAATTACACCAAACCTCAATTTTCATGAAAATTCCTCAAATTTTCCTAAGTTAAAAACCTAACTTTTTCACCAAAAATTATCATAGCATTTCTAGCTTACAAGCATGATTCTAAGGCCTTTTCATCTAATAGCATTTTTCCATTTGGGCTCTCTATCATCACACATCTAAAATTAAAGGTTTAGAGCATAAATTCCTAGATCTACAAACTCAACCACAAAAATACCACAAATATACTCACAATCAAGTGTATGCTCACCACCAAGGCTCCACTAAGCCAAAGGAAACCCAAAAGCTCCAAGAAACTCCAAGAACACAAGTGGGTCGGATCTGTTTTTGGCCAAAAACGAAGCAAAGAGGTGGATTCAAGGTTTGTAAGTGTCACCAATGGATCTAGAAGGTAGTTTACAATAGATTTCAACACCAAAATCAAGCGATTTGGTGAAGAATAGAGAAAATGGCAAGAGAAGAGAGAAAGGGTTCCTTTTGGGTGTGAAATGGGGAACTTCACGGGGAAGGAAGAAAGAAAAGGGGAAGGGAGGCGTGGGGGTGAGTGGGGCCAAGTGGATTTTTGGTCCCACGGGTCCCATACGCGATCTAACTTTAATCCCGATAAAAATTCCGATCATAAATTCTTAATCTACGTATTTTTCCAGTCCATGACATATTTTTATTTCTCCAAAATATTGATAAAAATTTCACACCTATCGGTACACTTACACCACAGTATTTAACACTTAAAAATCACTATTCATCAATTTTTCCCAAATTTGCCTATTCACTCAATTTTCCGCCCTGATTCCATTTCCAGTATTACTTTTGTAATCTGAAATCTCTAACTCAGTATTTAAGCCTCAGAACACACGGTTGATAAATTACCATTTTGCCCTTTTTGCCCATTTTGGCCATAATTCACGGATTTTCACTAATCCACCAACTTTCATTTCACATTATAATATAAAAATTCACATTTAAAATATATGAGGTGTTATATTCACCCCACCTTTTAGAAATTTTGTCCGCAAAATTAAATCATACCTGCTCGCTAACTCAGGATACAGCCGGAGAATCTCGTCCTCCCGCTCCCAAGTAGCCTCCTCAGGTGTGCGGCCTTCCCATTGAATCTTCAGCATGGGAATAACTTTACTTCTCAATCGCTTTTCACTGCGATCCAGTACTGCAATAGGACCAATGAGTGTAACATCCCGTCTAATTACGAACCTATTAGGAATGGGCTAGAGTAAGTATATGCGAATTATATATGTTTGCTCTAGAACGGAATTAAAATTTAAATTAAGGATTTATTGGTAGTACCTTGGAAGACAAGTGCCTATTTTATGCATGTGAAACTTTAGTTATAGGAATAAATTAAATAGAACATATAGGAAGCATAGTGTTATTTAGAATTATATGAGTACTCATTTAAAAGTATGCCATTAATTTTAAGTAAGGAGTAAACCCTTAGTAAATAATTAGAGGAGCATAAAAGTTAGAAGAGTTGGATAAATTCCTAAATAAGAAAACAATTGGACCTATGTCTTGAACCCATTTTTTTATTTTGGACTTGGGCCCTAGAACCCATGACTTTAAGCAACCCAAAATTCCCTTCCCTCTTGCGTTTTTTTTTTGCTGCACACAGCTCCTTCATTGTGTGGTTAGTGTCCAAATAAAACCCAGCTGTACTTACACATCTTGACCGCCACCTTGCATCAACAGTGGGACCCTTGAGTGTGTTTCCTTCCATATGTATCCACTCTAGGCACTCCTTCACATGACCCCTTATCTCTTCATGCGCATGGAGCATTGGGTAGAGGGAACTTTTGTTGCTTGCACTCATATGCAAGACAGAAGCGCTGTGGGCAGTGTGAGGTATAGGTTCTGCATGTTTGACCAAGCCTCTCTCATCCATCACCATCAAAGCCTCCAACCTTGTGCGCATGAGTAGTCCTTGGTTGATGTTCCTTTTGCTTTGCTTATCACGCCTCCTTGCAACATGTGAAGGGAAAAAGCTGCTGCATACTCTCATCCATCACCATCAAACCATCCAGCCTTGTGCGCTTGAACAGACCTTGGTTTAAGCTCCTTTGCTTTTGCAGCTCACTTATCACACTTGCACCTAATTCATGTCACTTGCTTGTCCCTTGTGCAGCGCTGAAATGGGCAGTGAGCAGGCTGGTAGCTTGTGTCATTATCATGCAGCCCTTGGAGGGAGAGAGGACAGATCTGCATGATATGGAATAGGCAGAAAAATCTTAGCCTTTCCCTTCCTTGTGCGCCTGAACAAGTAAGATCTCTGATCACTTGGGAAGAGGAACCTTGTGCATTCATTCTAAACATACAACCATTGAGTTGACCAAAGCTACTCATCCTCTGATTCTGACTTGGACAGCCCTCACACTGATCTAGCAGGCACAGAATTCTGATACCTTGCAGCCTCAGATCATGTCCTTGTTTGTCAACCGATTCAGCCATCATTTCCCTAGTAGCATGCGTTGTCTTGGGCAGAAGTAAGGGGCAGATGTTTGTCACTTTTGATGACTTAGCTTAGCATTATTTTACATGCACCCAATGAGGCATTGTGATCGGTCTGCATTGAGCAGAAAACTTCCCCAACCTCCTTCCTTTGCGTGCTCCAAGGAGAGGAGACTCAAGCTCATCTTCTAACTTGTGTAGTGTTTATAAACAGCCTTCATGTTCCCTTCTCTTCCATTCCTTTGCGCTGGATGAATAGGCATTATAGGTTAAAATTAACTTGCCAAAACAGAAACCAACCCTTTTCCCCACTCCCTAACCGTAAGTGTTTATGAAGAGGTCTAGAGGGAAGTTGTATCCCCTTTTTCCCTGAACTATGGACATCATTGAGAGAAACCAACAACTCCATACACACTCTTATCCTTCCTTGACCGTGAGCAGTCTTAGAAGGGACCTTAAGGAAACTCTAGTCATCCTCCTTATTTCTCAGCCTTGAACTCATGAGCAAGGCATAAGACACCTAACCTCATCTCCCCTTTTTCCTTGTTGGCCGAGATCACCTTACAAGAAGGTGCAACATTCATTTCCTCCTCATTCCTAAACACCTCGTCCAACCTTCATGGAAACATCTTTCTGTTTTGATGTGATTATAGACCAAAACCTTGAGTCATAAGAGGAACCTCCATATGCTGCACGATTCAATCTTGATTCTCATCTTTCACTCATTCTCTCTGTACACTCGGTCATCATCTAGGAGGGCTGGACTTGTTTTTCGTGGAGCACAGTTAGTAGAGGTGCTGCACTTGTCACTAACGTGAACCTTGTGGGCTTACAAGAGGTAATCCTAGTTCGAACCCTTACCTCCTCCATCCTTTGTTTCGGTTGGTATTTGCATATAATGGACCGTTTTCTTTCGCCACTGTCCATCCATTAATTCTGTCTTTTAAAACAACATCAGTGGTTGATATATGCAAGCTAAAATTATGTTATATGAGCATAGTATATGGCTCACTTGGAACTTTGAGACAGCTTGTATTTTTAGCACACCATGAAGTGTAAGGTTGGAAATGTGAATAAAAGTCATGAACCTAGTGCATGCTAGCCCCTAAACCCGATTTGTTAGTATGGAAATAGTGTCTTTGTGAATATGGTGGACTGTTTTGTGGGACTGCATCATACTCCTAGCTCTACATGCATCAAACTAATTTACAGCATGCTTATTAGTCCATCCTAGCGCACCATATATAGTTTAGATGAGAATGAGAATTGAAATCTTTAATCTTTTTGTTAACCGATTCTGCCTTGGTTTGAACCTTGGAATTTGATTGTATTTAATCATTGGTAACTCTTTTATAAGGCAGAATATTGTTAGGAATGAAAGCTTGAAAACCGTATATGTATGCATGTGGGAACCTAGGGAAAAATGTAGATTTTGTTGCTGTATAAATTCATTTAAGATGAGATGAAGTCAGAATATTATTTCCTTAAGAGGAGCCTTAAAAACCGAACCCTCTTATGATGAAAACAGTGGAAAAAAATGGTAGTTCAAGCAAGGGATGATATTATTCTAAGGGCAGTATATATATTTATTGGCACTAAATCAATTCGATGAAGGTACATGAAATAGAAGTCTAGGACTTGTTGGTAAAGTATTGGAATAGCATGAAATAAATTCTGATTGCATATGTATATGTATCTATTTGATTAGGTGCACAAGATCCTAGCTCTTTGGAATGTTTGATTGATATGTGGATTGATGATGTTTGACAAAGAATGTTAAAGACACGAGGTAAGTGTCAGGCGATATTACCTAATGTGACTATTAACTACTGGTATAAAATTGTGACATGATGCTCCATATTCCGTAAAAGTATTATGTTCCATTATGATGAAAGGAAACTGCCCAAAATGTGCCGTGATGGCTATATGATTATGAGGTAAAGACGTTATGTGGCAGCATAACGCATATGAAAAGTATATGAGCCGTGATGGCTATATGAAAGGTATATAAGCATGCACCTTACATCATACCGCATTTTTACGCTTTGTGTGTGAAAGCATAGCATGACATGCATGTATCAAGATCATATAGGCCTTGTTTTAGAATAGTTATGTACAGGACCATGTGTTTGAGCAAGCATCATATAGGCATCCCCAAGGTACCGGGGTATGGGACACTTGGCATCAGTCCGCATAGGCCCACAGTTGGAATCCACATGGAGCTCAGGTGCCAAGGGATATTTGATTCCACTGTGAAGTGCGCGCACGACGGTGCTAAAAGCGCAAAGGAAAGGCGTTATATACGCAATATATGAATATGATGAAAAGGAAAGGCGTTATATGCGCTATATATATATGAATATGATGAAAAGGAAAAAGGAAAAGGAACAAGGATATGTTGAAGTGACTGTTTATGATTTTGTGCCTAGTTAATACTGTTATATTACTGGTTTTGTTGCCACACTACTGGGATTTTTCTCACCCCTTCGGGGCTGCTATTTTCCAAAATGGCAGGAGGACGTAAAAGTTTTTGAAGAAGTGAAGTTTGCTGTTGCTTGCTGATGCATGGATTTTTGCTGTTACTGTTTGATTGTTGGATGACTGTAATGCTTTATATTTCGGTACTCTTGGATGACTGTAGACTTTATCATCTCTATTTTACCTTGAACCTTTATGAACAGCGGCTGTTTTGGAAAAATCAGAAAAACGTTTTGCAAAGAGAATTTTTAACTAAGTGCTGAATTTTTACCAGTTTTACAACCACTTTACGTGTCATGTTTCAAGGGGCAAACGAACTCCGATTTACTATTATTTTATATGCACGCGAAGCCCCGGGTATGTACCTTCAAACTGTGCAGGTTTCATCTCTATACGAAATCTGTACAAATTTTTATAAGCTTCGCCCTACAGCCTGTTCCAGAAAACGGACAGAATTCACAAGCGTTTTACGTGTCCTGTTCCGTGGGGCTATTCACCTCCGAATCGCGCATAATTTATATGTACGCGATGCCCCGGATGTCTAGTTTTACAGAAGCTTGGAATATTTTTTATCGCAAGCATTTTCGAATTTATACAGATTTTATAAGACAGCAAGGTTTTCTGAAAAGCGTAGAAAATTCAGCAAAGGGTTTTCTCAACAAAATTTTCTATGTTCGATAAACGATCTCATCTTTCTCAAATTATTTTTATGAGGATCAAACCTGGATTTCTTTTAAGCTTCCAATTTAAATTTATTATTGATAAAGTTCAATTTTAAATGAGTTCCATACCGCTGCAACTCTAATACGATTTAGCAAACAACCCTCTTGGATGCATACAAGAGTGGGTGTTACAAATGGGAGTCTTCAAGTTCTCCCTGATTTCAATATTATCCGGCATCACCACATGTGATTCGTCCGGAACATAACGTCGCAACTGCGACACATGAAAAACATCATGTAAATTAGACAACTGAGGGGGTAAGGCAAGCTGATAGGCCACCAATCCTACTCTTTTCATAATTTGATATGGCCCAATGAACCGTGGACTCAGCTTCCTCACACCCAACGCACGGCCAACACCTGTGACCGGAGATAACCGTACAAAAACGTGATCACCTTCTTCAAATTCCAGCGGTCTATGCTTATTGTCATAATAGCTTTTCTGCCGATTCTGTGCCTGTTTCAATTTTTCTCTGATCATTTCAATTTGCACTGTCGTTTCCTGCACAAAATCCGGACCAAATCTTTCTTTATCGCCTACCTCAGTCCAACAAGTGGGCGTACGACACCTCCTGCCATACAAAACCTCATACGGTGCCATGCCCAGACTGGAGTGAAAACTGTTATTATAAGAAAATTCCACCAATGGTAAGTATTTATCCCAAGCATTACCCTGTTCCAGTGTGCAAGCTCTCAGCATATCCTCAAGTGTCTGTATGGTCCTCTCAGTCTGACCATCAGTCTGCGGGTGATAAGCAGTGCTCAGTCGAAGCTGAGTGCCAAAAGCCTGCTGCAAAGCTCCCCAAAATCGTGAAGTAAACTTCAGGTCCCGATCACTGACAATGCTAATCGGTATCCCATGGAGTCTAACAATCTCCTATACATACAGTGTAGCCAACTTCTCTGTGGTGTAATCCACTCGTACTGGTAGAAAATGTGCAGACTTCGTGAGTCGGTCCACAATAACCCAAATCGAATCGTAACCAGCTTGAGTTTGCGGCAATCCCACAACAAAATCCATTGAGATACTCTCCCATTTCCATTCAGGTATATCCAGCGGCTGAAGTAATCCAGCAGGTTTCTGATGCTCTATTTTCACTATCTGACAAACCAAGCACTTAGATACGTACTCGGCAACATCCCTTTTCATCCCAGGCCACCAGAACTTAACTTTCAAATCTTGGTACATTTTTGTGGCACCTGGGTGGATAGCATATTGACCCTTATGGGCCTCAGTCATAACTTCCTCTGCAAGTTCCTTGGGCACAACAATCCTGCCCTGATATAATAATAGTCCCTGTTCAGTAACAGATATGCCACTCTGGCCTTTCAAATACTTTATACTTTCATTGCGAATCTGAGTCTCTTTAATTTTCTCGTGCAGCTCGTTCTCAATCCGAGTCAACTCCATATCACACATTCTTCCGGCAAAGAAATCTGTTATTTTCATATCACGAAATTGCTCAATCACTTCATTGTCCCACATCATCATATGAGATAAATTGACAGACTTCCTACTCAATGCATCTGCCACAACATTAGCCTTTCCCGGGTGGTATTTCAGCTCAAAATCATAATCTTTCAGGAATTCAACCCACCTACGCTGCCTCATATTCAGCTCCTTCTGATCAAACAAATATTTCAAGCTTTTATGGTTGCTGAACACAGCAAATTTCATCCCATACAGAAAGTGCCTCCAGATTTTCAAGGCAAACACAATAGCAGCTAGTTCCAAGTCGTGCGTCGGATAATTTTCTTCATGTGGCCTTAACTGCCTAGACGCATAAGCAATCACTTTTCCTTCCTGCATCAACACGCTCCCTAAACCTTTCTTAGAAGCATCACAATATAACACAAACTCCCCGTCCGGATCAGGTAAAGTTAACACCGGAGCAGTGGTCAATTTCTCTTTAAGTAGCAGAAAACAATCCTCACATTCCTGGGTCCACACAAAAGGAGTATCCTTTCGTGTCAATCGAGTCAACGGTAGAACCATTGCAGAAAATCCCTGTATAAATCGGCGATAATAGCCAGCAAGCCCCAGAAAACTTCTAATTTCAGTCACAGTCTTAGGTCGTTCCCAGTCACTTACCGCTTCAATCTTGCTTGGATCCACTGCAACACCACTTGCAGAAATAACATGACCCAAAAATTGCACCTCAGACAACCAGAATTCACACTTAGACGGTTTAGCATATAATTTCTTATCTTTTAACACCTGTAACACAGTCCTCAAATGGTCGATGTGCTCCTCTTTACTCTTAGAATAGATCAAGATGTCATCAATAAATACAATCACGAACTGGCCCAAATACGGTTTAAAAATGAGGTTCATATAATCCATGAACACCGCAGGGGCATTAGTAAGCCCAAAAGGAATCACTTGATATTCAAAATGTCCATTTCTGGATCGGAAAGTTGTTTTAGGTACATCCTCCGGTTTAATCCGAATCTGGTGATATCCGGACCGGAGATCAATCTTTGAAAATACACAGGCATCCCTCAACTGATCTAGTAAATCATCAATACGCGGCAACGGGTACCGGTTCTTAATAGTCACTTTATTCAACTGTCGGTAGTCAGTGCACAATCTCATGCTACCATCCTTTTTCTTCACAAATATCACCGGTGCTCCCCACGGAGACACACTCGGCCTAATAAAATCCTTTGCAGATAATTCTTCAATGTGTTTCTTCAACTCGGCCAACTCAAGGGTAAGATAATTAAATCAATGGTGTAACCCCTGCCTAAATAGGTGAACTTCACATCTTCACAAATCCAAGACGATTCACTAACCTCTCCTGTAGCGGTAGTAATAC
>JAVKPL010003443.1:0-19795 GCA_032173675.1 Gastrolobium villosum
ATTATAACAACCAGTAGCTTGATATGCATCACTCTGTCATGGTAATGAAACAATTTCATGAAATGAATAAGAAATTAGAGTATGATTATAAAAACAACAAAATGGGGTGCTTGAATTGGGAACTCACAGTCCAATAAGTGAAGAGTCTAAGTGTTATTGTCTCCATACAAATCTGGGCTGACCTAATTGCCAGAGAGAATTAGACAAACAGGAAATTAAAAAGATGGAAAGTAATAAATCATATCCCTAAGAAGATATTGAATTTGAAAAATATTTATATACAGAAGATGACAATAGAAATTTTTTTAAATAATACCTGCCAACCTGCTTCAATGCTGTTGAGATCTTGACCAAAAGAACCACCAAGAATCCACATTTGAGACAGGCTAAATTCATTAGGTTGTTGAATTTTTGGGTCCCAAACGTTTATGGTTGCCTTGGCTCCATAATATTTATCTCCCTCCACATACACTATGGCATGCTAAATGCTCCAAAAATGACCAAAGCCAAAAAGAAAAACATAAAATCAGGAGAAAATAAACAAATAAATTAAATAGCTTTCATTTGTGGCTTCTATACTACTTTTTTCTTTTGCATAAAAAAACGACCTAATATGGAAGTAAACAGGTTATTCTTTTTCCTTTTACTGGCCATAGAAATAAAATAAATAGAAATGAGGGTGTTTTCTTTTCTTAGTAATTAGGAGTAACTTGAACTTCTTGCTGCTACATTATCAACATCATAGTTATGGCAGTACCTGGTGTCCACTCTGAGTGATGAGGTCAGGTAGAGGTTTTGCAGATCTTGGCTGAGGGAAGCTCCTTTGATTCTTCTTTCCAAATTGCTTGATAGAGCTTGCCCTTAATATGTCATCTTTTCTGGTCCTTCTGATAGGAATTGACCCCTCTGGACACCTTCCATTTTGGTGCCACAGTTGAGTAATAGGCTTGGAATTTGAAGAAACTTTGCTTTCTCCAAAAGTGCGCCCTTCTGGATGGGAATTTGGTGTTACCTGCATCACAAACCCGTGATTGTTTGAAATTCAAACCAATACCAAATGAGCCCCCACAAAGGAAAGAGAGAAACAAATGGGAGCTAACAAGATTAAGAATTTTGAATTACAAAGAATTAGATAAGAAAGAAAATTATTAACCTGAATCTTGTGACTTTTGAGGTCAGGGTGATCAAAAGCTGGCTGGTGTGAGACATGGACACAGTCAATAATATCTCCATCTGGACTCTGCTTTCACAAATCAAATGTAAACACAAACAAATCAGAAACTTGAAAAAAAGAACTATGTTTATTGATGGCCCCAAAATCTACAAAGTAAACTAATCACAATGCTTAGAAAAGCACAGAGAAAGCATAACTAAAGAGCTTTTCTAAGAACAAGAACAATAGCTGAATCTCAATTACGCCCCCAGTGAAAGAGACTAAAAGAAGCTCTCAAAAGAGACAAGAGCATCCCAAGTTTAAAAGTTCCTTTCATACACTAAAAGGCTCATTGTTGCAAATATCGATTAGAAAACAGTTATTCAATCAGTGAAAAAGTAGAAGAGGGAAAGAAAGAGAAAAAAAAAAAGGTTAGAAAAAGGCATTGCTGGAAGAAAGGGAAAATTCAAAATTCTCTCTACCTTGATGGACTTAACAGGAGGTCTGTTCAAATTCTTCAAATGCTTCTGAACCTCAAGCTTCTGACTTGAACTGCCACTGCCACTGCCGGTGCTTGTGGCGGCGGCGGTGCTGACGGTGGCTCTGCCAGCACAAGTCAAAGGCGCCAACAAAACCAACAAGAAACACAGGCACAGCACAACCTTCCCAACCCATCTCTTCCCACATCCAAATTTCGCCGCCATTACAGCTTCCCAATCAAAAAGCATGCAACTTTATCAAGATTCTTCAATTGGGTATTGAAGAGACAATGACACAAACGCTATAGAACCTAAAGGGTCACCAAATAACCATGAAGGATTTATAGTACCAACAAGAAGGATTCAATTAAATGGCCTTAAAACTGTTATAATTTGTTAATAAAAGAGTAATCTTTTATTGCCTTATTCTCTCTATCCTTCACCCAAATTTGCTCTTTATCCTACGCACCCCACCATCAACAACAACAACAATCACCACCCTTTGTTGTTGTTGTTGTTTGCACACAAAATACAAACAAAAAAATGTGCTTGACACTTTGACAGGGTAGAGAGAGAAAGAGGGGGCCCTTCAATGTTTTTTTTTTTTTTTCTTCTTCTCTCAGTGTTCCTTATTTGTAGTTTTGTTCCTCAGAACACTACAAAATAAACTGCCGACGATTGAAAAAGAAAAGAGAGGGGCATTTTGGGAAAAGATACGGACAAGAAAAGTTTGTGGAAATGCATGGTTTTGTTACTCAGTCACCTTATATCAGTCTTCAGGTTCCACTACTCACAGTGGTAGGAGAGAGAAAGACAAAGAGTGAGTGTTTTAGATGTAGAGAGAGAAACTATGTGAGTTCCCGCTACTATGGATTGGTGTACGGTAGTGAGAATGAAATTACTGTGTTACCCTTGGGGTCACGGGATCACATTCCCATTTTTCCTTCTCACTACCTCTCTTTGTCTTTTTACTCTCTCCATTCCTTCTACCTATGGGAGGAGGTGATTGATAATAATTGTATTTGTCCGTGTTTCAGTTAGAATCGCACAAAGACCTAATTAATGTAAATTAAAATAAAATATATATAATAAAAATGTAAATTTACAAAAAAATAAATTGAAATAATCTAATTAGGTGTTTTAATGTTTATACGGTAAATATAAATAAGTTATTTACCTTTGTTCTCAAAATGACGTCATTTTAAGTTGAAAAATTAAAAAATTATAATAAAAAACATTATTATAATCCTGAAATAAATTATAATTACAAAAGTACTTTAATTTCCGTCTCAAAATGATATCATTCTAAATTCATTATACATTAATTATCTACACTAATTGTAGAAAAGTGAACCCTACCATTAATTATTGCACATCAGCATATCTTATTTAACATGTTAGGAAGGGAGTAAATCCTCTTATATCTTATTTAACATTATATGATCATATAAGAAATTATAATCATACACAGATGAATCCATTATGATGAGTGAAAAAAAAATTAAAGAAAGAAAGAGAAAAATATTGAAATAAATAATTACAAAATCATTGATTCTTTGTTGTATAATTATAAAGTCATATTAAATAAATAGAAAATGAGAATATTCATTTCCAGCAGGGGATATCCTTATGCGGAACTTAGGTGATAGTGTGGGCTATGATATCTCAAATTTTATTGTCATATATATTTTATATTTTTCACTCTATAAATTATTAATTAGCATCATAAATATTTATTTAATTAAAAAATAATTAATCTAATAAATATGGAATAAATAATTTTTTTAAATTATTTAATTAAAAAATCAATTATAATTTAACATTTGATTTTTTATTTTTGGAAAAAGTTTAAATATTGACTCAATCATGAAAAAAAATTAATTATTAAATTATAATTAATAATAATAAATTTATAATCATCAATTACAATTTGATAATTAGTTTTTCCATTTTCAATGAAAATTATTTAAATTATTTTATTAAAAATAGAAAAAAAATTAGTAAATAATGATCTATGAAGCACATACACTTCAAAAACCCCTGACGTGTCGTGTCCGATACTTCCTGACACTCTCTGACACTCCGACACTCCCCGACACTTCAACACGCGTTATAAAAATTCAAAAAAAAGGTTTAAAGGTTGCGGTGTGTTGAGTTTTTAGTTTCAATTATTAGATTCGTTGGATTGCGATTACCATTTTATTGAGTTTAATATAAATATTTGGGATATCTTATGTTTTTTTGTAAAGTTTATGAATATTATAAGTTTAGATTCATTTTTTGTTAAATTATTGAATATTAAATATAATATACACTACATAAATTAAAAATATTATTTAATATCAAAATGTGTCCTAACGTGTCGAATAACACCTCAAATATTTAAATGTGTATTTTAATGATATATTGAGAAATGAAAGTTGATGGATTAGTGAAAATCCAAGTATTATGGCCAAAAGGGGCAAAAAGGGCAAAATTGTAATTTGCCAACCGTGTGTTAGGAGGCTTAAATACTGAGTTAGAGATTTCAAATGACAAAAGTAAGGTTGGAAATGGAATCAGGGCGAAAAATTGAGTAAATAGGCAAATTTGGAAAAATCGATGAATAGTGATTTTTAAGTGTTAAAATACTGAGTTGTGAGTGTACCGATAGGTGTGAAATTTTTATCATTATTTTGGAGAAAGAAAAATATGTCATGGACTGGAAAAATATTTAGATTAAGGATTTATGATCAGAAATTTTATCGGAGTAAAAGTTAGATCGCGTGTGGGACCCGTGTGACCGAAGTCACTTGGCCCCACCTCCTTTTCTTTCCTTTTTTTCTCTCTTTTCCTCTCCTCCGCGCACACACAGAGAAAAAGAGGCCAAAACCATTTTCACCATTTTCACCATTTCTTCCCATTTCTTCGTTTCTCCACCGAATCGCTTGATTTTGGTGTTGAAATCTATCGTAAACAACCTTCCAAAGCCATTGGTAGCACCTAGAAGCCTTGAATCCATCTCTTTGGCCGCGTTTTGAGCAAGAACAGATCCGACCCATTGGAGGTTTTTGAGATTTCTTGGAGTTTTGAGTTTCAAATGGTTTAGTGAAGCCTTGGTGGTGATCATACTACCCATTGTAAGTATATTTGTGGTCTTTTGATAGTTGATTTCTTAGATCTATGAATATGTGTTCAAAGCTTTGATTTTAGATGTGTGATGATAGAGAGCCCAAATGGAAAAATGCTATTAGATGAAAAGGCCTTAGAATCATGTTTGTAAGCTAGAAATGCTATGTTAAATTTTGGTGAAAAATCTAGGTTTTTAACTTAGAGAATTTTGAGGAATTTTGATGAAAAATGAGTTTTTGTGTAATTGGGATTTGATGATTGTTGTAGGGTGCCTCACACGGTTGGATTTGAGAAAAGTTGATTTGGAGCATACGTTTGGAACGGTGTTGCTCGTGTTAAGGTAAACTCTTGGAACTTGGGTTTAATCCCTAGTGAGCTCCACCACACCTAGAGGAAGGTTGTGGTTGGATTATGTAGTGATGACATGATGTGTTTGTGTGCTTGTATGCATATTGCTTGTATTGTGTGAAAATTGTGTGGTCACTGATCAGTTGACAAGTGGAGTTTGGTCATCCGCTGGATTCATCCTTGTGAGAATGCCAGTCGGGTATTGCCGTGGAGTCGACTCTGGGAGCGGCGCCAGGATGATCCAAACGTGGGACGTCCGCCGGATAGGGCTCATGAGGAGTTCCGGTTGGGTATTGCCATGGAGTCTTCTCAACCATGGGAGAGGCGCCAGGACTGTCTCGGGAGTTATATGATGGAGTCCTTGAACACGAATCCATGAGTGGATGTTCTTGGGTGTCTCCAGGAGGATGGTGATATTGTTTTACTTGCATGCCATATTATGTCATTTTGATACATTTTAGTGAGCCATGGAGTGGAGAGAGCCTCTAGCTCCATTGGTTTACTGAGATATATCCGTATATCTCACCCCGTGTTTGGGGGACCACATTTCAGGTCACTATGAGCCGGGAGGAGCTTCGGGCAAGAAGCCCGTATAGTGGACGTTGGATTGGCATGCGGTGCATTGGATTGCATGGCTTTTTGGAGGAGTTTATGGAGTGCACATAGCATACCATTAGTATTTTGAGACTTAGGTCATGAACATATTGCATGATGTCATTTTCCATGCTTTTGTTAGTGTTCATGGTCATATGCTAAGTCTTGTTATGTTTTATTATTCATGGCTTGGATAACTGTATATTTTGAGTGAGCATGGGACTTGTCCATTGCCACATTCATAGCCTTGAAGTCTTGATGTGTAATGTTGTAAAAATGGTCCATATTTGCATGTAAATGGCCATTATTTTGAGAATGATGTAAATGATGTTAAACTTAAGGAAAATGCATGATGGAAGGGCCTAGAGCCAACATTAGGACATGATTATGTGTTATGTGGAGTACCAAGGGGTTAGGGATGGATTACACACCCTTTTTGGGGCTCAAAACTGCTGTAATCTGTCATTTTGCTGCATAGTAATCGATTACCCAAGCATGGTAATCGATTACCATGCAACAGGGGACGAAAAATTAGCTACTGTCTGCACTGGTAATCGATTACTGGCCTTTGGTAATCGATTACCATGTGAGGTAATCGATTACCCAAAGCTGGTAATCGATTACCAGAACAGAGGAATTGAAAAATTGGCTACTGCCTCATTTTTGACAGGTGGTAATCGATTACCACCCACTGGTAATCGATTACCACAGTGTAATTTTGAAAATTCAGGTTTTTCTAGACTAAAAGAAAGGGGTATAACTTGATGGGTAGAACTCCAAATGATACGTGGTTTGAAACCACGCGTAGACAACGTAAAGGACTACAACTTGGTAAAAGATGAGAGTAAGATGGTGAGTTTAAATGAGTTGAATAAAAAGAATGATTTATGATGTTAGTTTAATGTATGATTCCGCAAATGGCATTTACAATTATAGTGTGGTTTTAATTGATTACGGAAAAAGTGTTTATGTAAGAAAAGGAATATGTTAAAAGAAAAATTTGCCCGTAATTTAATTAATCTAATCACTGTGATTGTAACTGCGCTTAATATCATAATCAATGTTAACAATACCGGTGTACAACGGGCTGTTACATTTTATGGTATCAGAGCAGTTTTGTTTAGGGAACTCTGATTGTTGTGTGTGATGTATCTTGTGTGTCATAGCTATCTGTGAACTATTTATGATTAATGTATATGTGATTCCTCAGTGTGGGTCTGATCAACTCATTCCTTTGTGTTACATGTACAGATATCATGAGTAGGGCACGAGGTCGCCGTGGGGCACGTGGTGCAGGTCCTTTGCCACCGGATCCGGTCACTGCAGCACTGAATGCTCTGCAGGCGGAAACGGCTGCAAACAGAAATATGACTGAGAACCTGATGAAAGCAAATCAGGATATGATGCAGGCCTTTATGGCTGAGTTGAGGGCGGATAGAGGTCGTCCTAGGAGGGAAGATACACCTCCGCATACGGCTACGGTGACTCCTACACCGACGCCATCTGTTACTCCTCAACAGGGGGAGAGTGGGGCTAGTCACCACACTGGTGAGGCTAGTCATCATACTACTACGGATCCTAGTTATGTTCCTGATCCGTCATCTGTTGCCCAATCTACTGGGGCTGCTGGGCAAGTTATTGATAATGCTGATGATGAGCGTAGGCTCATATCTTTTAGGAAACATAAGCCACCCGCATTTCTGGGGTCAAGGGACCCAAAGGAGGTCACTGCTTGGTTGAGGGGCATGGACAAGATTTTTCAGGTTATGAGATGCCAAGATCCGCAGAAGTTATTGTATTCTGTCTATATGCTGGAGGGTGATGCCCAGGAGTGGTGGGACAATGTGTCTCGCCCGTTTGTTATCCAGGGTGAGGTCCTTACATGGACTATGTTTGAAGGATTATTTCATGAAGAATATTTTCCCCGCGATGTTCGGGAGGCAAAGCAAGGTGAATTTGATAAGTTGGTACAGGGAGTTATGACTGTGGATGCCTATGTGGCGAAATTTAATGAACTTGTGAAGTTTGCTAATTATGGAGGTACTCTACCTACTCCGGAATTCCTGTCAGCTAAATTTCAAAGAGGGCTGAGTGAGAAGATTGCTAAGAGGATGTCAAATACCGCAGTGAGAAACTTTGCTGATTTGGTGACCCAGTGCAAAAGGGTCGAGACTGTTTATGGGAGGTATCCGAAATCTGATTCGAGAAAAGAGCAAGATGTTAAGAGGACACCTGGTCCTTCAGGTAATACTAACAGGGGAGGTTTCAATAATAATAATAGAGGTAGGGGGTTGCATGTGAGGCAGCCTCCTGGTCAGTTCAAGAGGGGTGGAAATAATGGTGGTGGTGGTGCTTCGAACAGATATTTTACCCCACAATGTGGGAAATACCACAGAGGTGTATGTGGTGCTGGTACGTTGAATTGTTTTAGATGTGGTCAGAGTGGCCACTTTGCTAGAAATTGTACATCTCCTTCGGGGCAGGCTGCGAATCTGCAGGCCTTGCCGCCAGCTACTACTACTACTGCTGCTCCTATTGCTGTTGTTCCTACTGTGGGACGAGTTTATACTACTAATGCGCAGCGTACTGAAAAGGCTCCGAACTTGGTTAAAGGTATAATTTTTCTATCTAATGTTGATTTATCTGTATTGTTTGATTCGGGAGCAACACATTCATTTGTGGCGGACTATGTGGCTAAGGCGTTGGACTTAAAGGTAACACGGATGGTTCCTCCGATGCGTATTACTACCGCTACAGGAGAGGTTAGTGAGTCATCTTGGATTTGTGAAGATGTGAGGTTCACTTATTTAGGCAGGGGTTACACCATTGATTTAATTATCTTACCCCTGGCCTCTGTCAATTTAATTTTGGGGATGGATTGGTTGTCTCGGAACTGCGCAATGATTGATTGTTGCGGGAAGAGGTTGTTGCTATCTCACGAGAGGCCGTCTGTTTGTCCATCTCTGTATTTGTCTGTAAGTCAAACTGTGAAAGCCTTGAAGGCTGGAGATTTGGGTTATGTCTTGTTGGGCGGATTGGTGGGTGATAAAAAGGAGGAGATTTCTGCTATTCCAGTTGTAAATGAGTTTGAGGACGTATTTCCGGATGAGATACCGGAATTCCCACCTGAGAGAGAGATTGAATTCTCGATTGATCTATTGCCGGGTGTGGGGCCGATCTCCTTGGCTCCATATCGGATGTCGCCACTTGAGTTGGCTGAATTGAAGAAACATATTGAAGAACTATCTACGAAGAATTTTATTAGGCCGAGTGTGTCTCCGTGGGGAGCACCGGTGATATTTGTGAAGAAAAAGGATGGTAGCATGAGATTGTGCACTGACAACCGACAGCTGAATAAAGTGACTATTAAGAACCGGTACCCATTGCCGCGCATTGATGATTTGTTAGATCAGTTGAGGGATGCCTGTGTCTTTTCGAAGATTGATCTCCGGTCCGGATATCACCAGATTCGGATTAAACCGGAGGATGTACCTAAAACAGCTTTCCGATCCAGATATGGACATTTTGAGTATCAAGTTATTCCTTTTGGGCTTACTAATGCCCCGGCGGTGTTCATGGATTATATGAACCGCATTTTCAAACCGTTTTTGGACCAGTTTGTAATTGTTTTTATTGATGACATTTTGATCTACTCTAAGAGTAAAGAGGAGCACGTCGACCATTTGAGGACTGTGTTGCAAGTGTTGAAAGATAAGAAACTGTATGCTAAACCGTCTAAGTGTGAATTCTGGTTGTCTGAGGTGCAATTTTTGGGTCATGTTATTTCTGCAAGTGGTGTCGCAGTGGATCCAAGCAAGATTGAAGCGGTGAGTGACTGGGAAAGACCTAAGACTGTGACTGAAATTAGAAGTTTTCTGGGGCTTGCTGGCTATTATCGCCGATTTATACAGGGATTTTCTGCAATGGTTCTACTGTTGACCCGATTGACACGGAAGGATACTCCTTTTGTGTGGACCCAGGAATGTGAGGACTGTTTTCTGCTACTTAAAGAGAAATTGACTACTGCTCCGGTATTGACTCTACCTGATCCGGAGGGTGAGTTTGTATTATATTGTGACGCTTCTAAGAAAGGTTTAGGGAGCGTGCTGATGCAGGAAGGAAAAGTTATTGCATATGCGTCTAGGCAGTTGAGGCCACATGAAGAGAATTATCCGACGCACGACTTAGAATTGGCTGCTATTGTATTTGCCTTGAAAATTTGGAGGCATTTTCTGTATGGGATGAAGTTTGCTGTGTTCAGCGACCATAAAAGCTTGAAATATTTGTTTGATCAGAAGGAGCTGAATATGAGACAGCGTAGATGGGTTGAATTCTTGAAAGATTATGACTTTGAGCTGAAATACCACCCGGGAAAGGCTAATGTTGTGGCAGATGCATTGAGTAGGAAGTCTGTGAATTTATCTCATATGATGATGTGGGACAATGAAGTGATTGAGCAATTCCGTGATATGAAAATAACGGATTTCTTTGCAGGAAGAATGTGTGATATGGAGTTGACTCGGATTGAGAACGAGCTGCACGAGAAGATTAAAGAGACTCAGATTCGCAATGAAAGTATAAAGTATTTGAAAGGCCAGAGTGGCATATCTGTTAATGAACAGGGACTATTATTATATCAGGGCAGGATTGTTGTGCCCAAGGAACTTGCAGAGGAAGTTATGACTGAGGCCCATAAGGGTCAATATGCTATCCACCCAGGTGCCACAAAGATGTACCAAGATTTGAAAGTTAAGTTCTGGTGGCCTGGTATGAAAAGGGATGTTGCCGAGTACGTGTCTAAGTGCTTGGTTTGTCAGAAAGTGAAGATAGAGCATCAGAAACCTGCTGGATTACTTCAGCCGCTGGATATACCTGAATGGAAATGGGAAAGTATTTCTATGGATTTTGTTGTTGGATTGCCGCGAACTCAAGCTGGTTATGATTCGATTTGGGTTATTGTGGACCGACTTACGAAGTCTGCACATTTTCTACCAGTACGAGTGGATTACACTACGGAAAAGTTGGCAACACTTTATGTGAAAGAGATTGTTAGACTCCATGGGATACCGATTAGCATTGTTAGCGATCGGGACCCGAAGTTTACTTCACGATTTTGGGGAGCTTTGCAGCAGGCTTTTGGCACTCAGCTCCGGCTGAGCACTGCTTATCACCCGCAGACTGATGGTCAGACTGAGAGGACCATACAGACACTTGAGGATATGCTGAGAGCATGCACACTGGAACAGGGTAATGCTTGGGATAAGTACTTACCACTGGTGGAGTTTTCTTATAATAACAGTTTTCATTCCAGTCTGGGTATGGCACCATACGAGGTTTTATATGGCAGGAGGTGTCGTACGCCCACTTGTTGGACAGAGGTAGGCGATAAAGAAAGATTTGGTCCGGATTTTGTGCAGGAAACGACAGTGCAAATTGAAATGATCAGAGAAAAGTTGAAACAGGCACAGAATCGGCAGAAAAGTTACTATGACAATAAGCATAGACCGCTGGAATTTGAGGAAGGTGACCATGTTTTTGTACGTTTGTCGCCGGTCACAGGTGTTGGCCGTGCGTTGGGTGTGAGGAAGCTGAGTCCACGGTTCATTGGGCCATATCAGATTATGAAAAGAGTAGGATTGGTGGCCTATCAGCTTGCCTTACCCCCGCAGTTATCTAATTTACATGATGTTTTTCATGTGTCGCAGTTGCGACGTTATGTTCCGGATGAGTCACATGTTGTGATGCCGGATAATATTGAAATCAGGGAGAACTTGAAGACTCCCATCGGTCCTATTGCAGTATTGGACCGCAGTGAAAAGAGACTAAGAAGTAAAGTGATTCCCATGCTAAAGATTCAGTGGGAAGGCCGCACACCTGAGGAGGCTACTTGGGAGCGGGAGGACGAGATTCTCCGGCTGTATCCTGAGTTAGTGAGCAGGTATGATTTAATTTTGCGGACAAAATTTCAAAAAGGTGGGGTGAATATAACACCTCAAATATTTAAATGTGTATTTTAATGATATATTGAGAAATGAAAGTTGATGGATTAGTGAAAATCCAAGTATTATGGCCAAAAGGGGCAAAAAGGGCAAAATTGTAATTTGCCAACCGTGTGTTAGGAGGCTTAAATACTGAGTTAGAGATTTCAAATGACAAAAGTAAGGTTGGAAATGGAATCAGGGCGAAAAATTGAGTAAATAGGCAAATTTGAGAAAAATCGATGAATAGTGATTTTTAAGTGTTAAAATACTGAGTTGTGAGTGTACCGATAGGTGTGAAATTTTTATCATAATTTTGGAGAAAGAAAAATATGTCATGGACTGGAAAAATATTTAGATTAAGGATTTATGATCAGAAATTTTATCGGAGTAAAAGTTAGATCGCGTGTGGGACCCGTGTGACCGAAGTCACTTGGCCCCAACTCCTTTTCTTTCCTTCTTTCTCTCTTTTCCTCACCATCCCTCGCGCACACACAGTAAGAAAGAGGCCAAAGTCACCATTTTCACCATTTCTCCATTTTCTTCCCATTTCTTCGTTTCTCCACCGAATCGCTTGATTTTGGTGTTGAAATCTATCGTAAACAACCTTCCAAAGCCATTGGTAGCACCTAGAAGCCTTGAATCCATCTCTTTGGCCGCGTTTTGAGCAAGAACAGATCCGACCCATTGGAGGTTTTTGAGATTTCTTGGAGTTTTGAGTTTCAAATGGTTTAGTGAAGCCTTGGTGGTGATCATACTACCCATTGTAAGTATATTTGTGGTCTTTTGATAGTTGAATTCTTAGATCTATGAATATGTGTTCAAAGCTTTGATTTTAGATGTGTGATGATAGAGAGCCCAAATGGAAAAATGCTATTAGATGAAAAGGCCTTAGAATCATGTTTGAAAGCTAGAAATGCTATGTTAAATTTTGGTGAAAAATCTAGGTTTTTAACTTAGAGAATTTTGAGGAATTTTGATGAAAAATGAGTTTTGTGTAATTGGGATTTGATGATTGTTGTAGGGTGCCTCACACGGTTGGATTTGAGAAAAGTTGAATTGGAGCATACGTTTGGAACGGTGTTGCTCGTGTTAAGGTAAACTCTTGGAACTTGGGTTTAATCCCTAGTGAGCTCCACCACACCTAGAGGAAGGTTGTGGTTGGATTATGTAGTGATGACATGATGTGTTTGTGTGCTTGTATGCATATTGCTTGTATTGTGTGAAAATTGTGTGGTCACTGATCAGTTGACGAGTGGAGTTTGGTCATCCGCTGGATTCATCCTTGTGAGAATGCCAGTCGGGTATTGCCGTGGAGTCGACTCTGGGAGCGGCGCCAGGATGATCCAAACGTGGGACGTCCGCCGGATAGGGCTCATGAGGAGTTCCGGTTGGGTATTGCCATGGAGTCTTCTCAACCATGGGAGAGGCGCCAGGACTGTCTCGGGAGTTATATGATGGAGTCCTTGAACACGAATCCATGAGTGGATGTTCTTGGGTGTCTCCAGGAGGATGGTGATATTGTTTTACTTGCATGCCATATTATGTCATTTTGATACATTTTAGTGAGCCATGGAGTGGAGAGAGCCTCTAGCTCCATTGGTTTACTGAGATATATCCGTATATCTCACCCCGTGTTTGGGGGACCACATTTCAGGTCACTATGAGCCGGGAGGAGCTTCGGGCAAGAAGCCCGTATAGTGGACGTTGGATTGGCATGCGGTGCATTGGATTGCATGGCTTTTTGGAGGAGTTTATGGAGTGCACATAGCATACCATTAGTATTTTGAGACTTAGGTCATGAACATATTGCATGATGTCATTTTCCATGCTTTTGTTAGTGTTCATGGTCATATGCTAAGTCTTGTTATGTTTTATTATTCATGGCTTGGATAACTGTATATTTTGAGTGAGCATGGGACTTGTCCATTGCCACATTCATAGCCTTGAAGTCTTGATGTGTAATGTTGTAAAAATGGTCCATAGTAGCATGTAAATGGCCATTATTTTGAGAATGATGTAATTGATGATAAACTTAAGGGAAATGCATGATGGAAGGGCCTAGAGCCTACATTAGGACATGATTATGTGTTATGTGGAGTACCAAGGGGTTAGGGATGGATTACACACCCTTTTTGGGGCTCAAAACAGCTGTAATCTGTCATTTTGCTGCATAGTAATCGATTACCCAAGCATGGTAATCGATTACCATGCAACAGGGGACGAAAAATTAGCTACTGTCTGCACTGGTAATCGATTACTGGCCTTTGGTAATCGATTACCATGTGAGGTAATCGATTACCAAGAGTTGGTAATCGATTACCAGAACAGAGGAATTGAAAAATTGGCTACTGCCTCATTTTTGACAGGTGGTAATCGATTACCACCCACTGGTAATCGATTACCACAGTGTAATTTTAGAAAATTCAGTTTTTTTTTTCTAGACTAAAAGAAAGGGGTATAACTTGATGGGTAGAACTCCAAATGATACGTGGTTTGAAACCACGCGTAGACAACGTAAAGGACTACAACTTGGTAAAAGATGAGAGTAAGATGGTGAGTTTAAATGAATTGAATAAAAGGGAAGATTTATGATGTTATAAAATGTATGATTCCGCAAACGGCATTTACAATTATAGTGTGGTTTTAATTGATTACGGAAAAAGTGTTTATGTAAGGAAAAGGAATATGTTAAAAGAAAAATTTGCCCGTAATTTAATTAATCTAATCACTGTGATTGTAACTGCGCGTAATATCATAATCAATGTTAACAATACCGGTGTACAACGGGCTGTTACATCACATGTCCCGTGTCGGTGTCGGTGCTACATAGATAATGATTGCTGGTAATAAATTTAACGTTTTTAAAGAATCAATTACTTTATTCATTGGGATGGTTGATTTTTCTTCACTTACTTCAAGGTTGATTTTTTTTAATTTTTTATTGTTTTGGAGGGGGGAGGGAGGATTTGAATACAGGGAGATGAAGAAAAGAAAAATATTTAAAGATAAATAATGCGAAATAAATAAGGGAATAAGTAACCCCTTTTTTCATATTTAAGACATTTTATTTTTGGTATGATATTAAGGTGTTTAAAATCAGAAAGCTTAACACGTTCATAAATCTATACTATTAAGAGAGAAGAAGAAAAGGAAAAAAAAAGTTTAAAAGTAACTAGTGAGAAATAAATAAGGGAATAAGTAATATAAGGGTTCGTTTTTTCTGCAGTTAAGTTACCGCAGATAAGTTATCTTCAGTTATGGGTGAAACTGGGTCGGGCCGGCTTATGAGAGCCTACGACTCGGCCTATGTCAGGTCAGTCCTGACCTAGTATATTTCGTAAAATAGGCTCGGCTAGGGTCTTGAAAGAGTTTGTTTAATAAAAAGGCCATATGTCCACTTTCACAAGATTTGGCCTATAAGCCTACAAGCCGGCCTATGTTAGACTATTTATTTTAAATAAAATAAAATAAGTATGTCTGAAGAAAAAAGAAAAGATATAAATTTAATCAATTCTAATTATTATAACTTAATTATATTCGATTATATTTTAATAGAAATCTGAATTTATTTATTATGTATAAGGAACCAATATCTCTTGTGTAAATGGATATATTAAAAGATTTTTGGGAGAAGTTATACTTACTACAAGTATCATGATGTGTTTATTGGATTAATGTAGTTATTTTAATTTACATAGTATGCATTTGTTTGTTGGATATGATGAAATATATGTTATTTAGAGGGTGTATTGGATTGAGATTTCAAAGGATTTTAATGGATTGTTTTTGGACAAGAAAATCTGTTGGTATTCGATTAGGATTTTAATGGATTAAGAAAAGTCACTTGGTATTCGATTAGGATTTTAAAGGATTATTTTAGAATCCGTCCAAATCAATTGGTATTCAATCAAGATTTTATTCAATGGAATCACAATCTCGTGGTATTCAAAAATCCAACGATTTTAATGGATTTTCTATTGGTGTGGATTTCGTGAGACTTTGTAGTGAAAAATATAAATAGGATCCCTCTCTCACAATCTCACCCTAACCCCTAGGATTTCTTGAGATTCTTCTATTGTAGTGTTTTCTTCTTCCTTTGGCAAGTTGACGGCTCGAAATTGGGTTCCGTCATGGGAGTTTCATCAAAACTAAAGTTTCGGCATTTTGTTTTTGAAAGTGACTTAAATACATATTGTATGAGTTTTGTTGTGATTCATGATTCTGTTTGGACGTTGAAATTATGATTTTTGGTTTAACAACAGAATTTGAATATTTTGTAAAGTTGTTTTATGGTTCTGCTTGGAAGTTAAAAATTAACAGGCCAACGGGTCAAGCCAGGCCATTTGTTTTTTTATATACGGGACAAGTCAGGCTAATAGTTAGACTCTTACTAGACTTGGGTCAATCCAAATTGAAATTTTTTAACGTAGGCTTGGGCTTTTCGGGGCAAAATTTGGCCTCAGCCCAGCCCACTTTCACCCCTATCTGCAGTAAGCCAATACGACGTCATTTTGGGGCGAAAATTAAGGTGTTTTATAATTTTAATTTATTTCAGGGTTATAATAGTCTTTATATTTATAATTTTTTAAGATTTCAATATCAAAACGACGTCATTTTATGAATAATGCAGATAATTTATCTGTATCAATTGCAGAAACATTTTTCCTTTTTTATAATTAGAAAGACTTTGAGACGTTCATAAATATATGCCATTACATATTGGAATAATGAATTTCTTCTTCTTTTCGGAAATTTCATAAATTTCAAATGTTTAAATTAAGAAATCCTCTCAATTGGGTTCACTTTTTCTTCGGTTACTGAAGATAACTTATATGCAGTACGCTCATCACGATGTCATTTTGGGACGGAAATTGTTATGGATCTGTGCCATGAACCCGGACTAATGCCCACGTGAGCCGGCTTACCTCATCAACCCGGTAAGAAGGCCCACACTAACGGGCCCATCTCATCAACCCGGAATAATCCATCGAATATTCCCAATAAATACCTGAAACGGACCGTAGTTATGGAGATGTAATGTTTGATACGTTACCTCCAGTAACGGCCGACAAGGCTATAATGGCCCCGCGCCATTACAGCTCAGCTACACCAATTCAAATCAGAGGCAGCCCCTATAAATAAGAGGGCTCCTCGACAAATACAACACACTTGATTCATTATTTTCACACACTATCACCACATTCATATTCTTTGCAGTGATCAAGCTAGGCATAGGGATATCTCCTCAATAGATACCCCTAGTCAAGGCTATACGATCCAAAGCGATCAATCAACCTGATAAAGATTGAACATTTCTGTCCACAGGACAGAACAGAAATCATGATATTTTTGTAATTTTAATTTATTTCAGGGCTATAATAGTCTTTATATATATAATTTTTTAAGATTTTAATCTCAAAACAACGTCATTTTGGGACTAAATGCATATATCTTATATGCAGTAAATGCAGAAACATTTTTCTCTAAGTTTTTTTTTTATGTTTCAATGTGTTCAAAGGAGAGATTCGTTACTATAGTTAGAAGTCAGTTAGTGACGTGGCACTTTTTGATTGTCTAATTAGTTAGAGTTTAGTCTCTGATAACGTAAACACTTTGTGTTTGGTTTCTCTACTTTTGCATATAGATTACTTATTTATACCTTCAAACTCCTCCGTTGGAGATTCAAGTTGTGCACGCCTTAAACCTAGTCTCGTTCTCGATAAAGCTAACTTTCTTCCACGGAAGCAGCAACAAGATCCGTATCGTTAAGCATGTGAGTTACCTAACAAAGGTTATTGTAACTTAATCAGATCTAAAATTAAAACTTGGATTTGCAACTATATATGCAGAAACTTGGAACGGAAAAATTTGTTATATTTGTGGTCTTCTTGTTATGTTATTAGATAAATATAATACAAAATTATTAATGTGTCCTTTACACATGAGTTTATTATACTTAAAGTATGAATAATGCACAGGCTGATCTCCCTATACTAAAAAATTACACAATATTTTTGTTACCACTTAGTCAGTTAGAGTTTTAATATTATGTAATACAATTAATTTCAATTAATAATTTTATATTATATTTCTCTAACAATAGTTGGCGCCACCAAATATTGAAAGTTTAATTTTAAAAAATAAGATATATATATCTATCAATTCAGTGGAGGTGAAGGAGCAATTTCATCGAAGTATGCTTCGGAGGCTTATGAACCCAATGAGACGTACAGTGAAAAAAAAAAAAACAAAAAACCTAAATTAGGATTCAATTACTGGTTTCTTGGCTTCTACGATAAAAAAAAAAAACATAAGGTCAAAAGTATCCCAATCAAGAGAGTCAAAATCTATATTTATTGGAGAGTATGTTTCTCATATTGCGTTGAGACAAATTATCTCATACAACTCACAAAATAATGGATCATATAACAAGTTTCCTATAACATGATATATATAAAACCCTTTTATTTTTTAGTTAATGACTTTTGCAACATTGTATGTCAACAAGTCAATCATTGATTGAAGTAGAAAAGTTTGGGAGAAAGGGTTTTAAGTTATAAAAACTAAATATGGAGGCTTTGTTTGTTGACCTTGATGTGTGGTACATGATCAAAGAAGACTAACTAATTGTAAATGTAAAAATTATCAGAGGCAGATATGTTTGACAAGATGAAGGAATAAACCAACAACAATCAAAAGTTTGAAGTCTGATTAGGCTTTTCCTTCCAAATAACATTTTGGTGAACATGACATATGAGAAGACTACAAAGGATCTCTGGACGAAGTTAGGAAGTTTTTATCAAAGAAAGTCACTCGTGAATAGGCTATTTCTACGAAGGCAACTTTATAATCTATGAATGAGTTAAAGTGAATCATTTTCTACAAATTTAAATTAGGGAATGGTTATATTTACCACCGGGTATGTTTACCACCTTTACAATCAATCTCATCACCGATAGATTAGAATTAAATCTAACAGCTCATAATTACTCCTTATAATCCTAATTTTTTTTTCTCACATTCCCCTATTCTTTCTCTCTAAGTTTCCATCCCCACTATCTCTAGATTTGGGAATCACCTCTCCCATCTGATTATGACAAGATTATGCCTAACTAACTATAATTTCTTAATGTTGATGTAAAAAGAGATATGAATAAACAGATTATGCTGAAATTCGTGATGACATTTTTTTTTTTGTTAATAGAATTCTCGAGCCTCTTTTCTTTTTGGATGTTTAGTAGCAACTACTTAAGGTCGCTTTTATAGAGTATGTCTGTTGGTGAGATTGAACTTTTTGCAAACTTATTTCTAAAACGTTGTATATTAATTGGACAAGTTTGCGGCATATTCATCTACCATACTGCTTTTTGGTGGATTCTTCTGCTTGTGAAAAGCTTGATATCCCAAACCTATTCAGCGACGGTGGAAAGAATTGACTCACGTGTCCGATTATTCGCCTTGGTGAGATATTTTTGTTGGAACAGGAGATCAAAGCGTTGTAACGATGAAGAGAGGATGAGAAAAATGGTTTCCAAACTTAGAGAGAGGGGGGAATGGAAACCTAGAGAGAAAGAGAGGGAAAGGAAATGTGAGAGAAAAATCAGGATTATAAGGAGTAATTATAAGTCGTTAGATTTAATTCTAATCTAACGGTGATGAGATTGGTTGTAAAGGTGGTAAACTTACCCTGTGGTAAGTATAGCCCTCCCCTTTAAATTAATTTAATATTATATATGCCTAATCTAAATTTGTAGATGTCAACCTGGACGAGGAAGATGAGTTTTTCACATTACTTTGTTCACTACCAAATTCTTGAGATCATATCATTGTTTCTATTGATATTGGTGTTAGTAGACTATCTTTTGAGACTGTTGCGGTTGCCATATTTTCTAAAGAGATGAGGAGGGTAGGCTTTAAAAACACCACTAATGATGCTTTGTTTGTTAGAGGGAGGAGCAATGTAGAATCAAAATCTTGTTATAGAGGTAAATCTAGTGGAAGGTCAAAATCCTGTGATAAATCGAAAGTAAGGTACTGGAAGTGTAACCAAGTTAGGAAATTGAGAAAGAATTACGGAAGTAAAAGTATAGGTTCTAAGAAATGGGATGAGTCACCAGCTTCCAGAACAA